>VYZW01033983.1:2597-22446 GCA_013401315.1 Balaeniceps rex | reverse complement strand
CTCTGTGCCTTAGTTTCCTCATGTATAAAATGAGAATAATCCAGTGTTAGCAAAGTCAAGACTTTCAAGATTCTGACAGCATAATAAAAATTTCCTAAGGAAATGAATCCTCCCTTATTTTCTTGAGCATTACATTAATCTCCTTGTATTTGCTTGGTTAGGAGTCTTCAAAAGCCTGAGCTATATACAACTCTCAGTTATAAGATAAGTAAAACTAAAAAAATTCTTAAAGTAATTCCTTGCAAGGCAAGTTTTGTACACCTTATTGGAACTATTTTATCACTATCAGATCCAGTGTATTTCCATCTTATTAGGTTTCCACAGCAGTTATTTGCAGGAATTCCTTAAGTGTAAATGAGAGAGAATAGTTTCTCTCTGTGAGTTCTATGCAGCACAGCGGACAAGTTCTCTGAAGCCCTGTAAGGAAGTTCTAGTGGGAATGTGTACCCCAAACAGGACACTGACAGTATCATGGGGTAGTAGGAACCTGTGTCCCTATCTTCCTGGAGGATCCCAAAGGTGTACATTATGTTTATACAAAAAGTTCTGAGTTTGGGGGATACTATTTTTTTTTTCTTAATTCCACTTACCTTTGGCAAAGTGATTTGAGCAACCAGCTGCTAGGTTATTCAGACTACTGCAGGCAACTCTGAGTTCAGTCCTGGTTTATAAACGCTCTCAAGTTCTGCTCTGTCATTTCTGGTTTGGTTGGTGTTTTTTGTTTTTGTGGTTTGTTTTTTTTGTTTGTTTTTTTTTTTTTCTACTATGGTAGCAACCTAGAAGCCCCCGATCACAGGTCAGAGCCCTTTGTGTGACATGTTGTATCAAACAGTAGTAGCCAAGCAGTTATTGCTGCAAGATACACAGCAGAAGGTTGTCAAGCTGAGTTGATCCTGCCAGGATCTGAACTTATGTTTCTAGAAAGTCTATGATGCTCAAACCATATGCTTATAAGCTGCTGCAGATTTGGTATTACCATGCAGGGAAGCTTAATGATACACAAGCTCTTTGCTAATAATACTCCTGTGCATTTTATACTGGCATTCAATTTCTCACTTCAAAAGAGTTAGTTAAGGTCTATGTGTGTGCATTACATTAATGCCTGTTGAAAGCTCTGTGTGTGGCATTTCTGGGACATGCAGGGTACTGAAAAATACTGTGTATTTGTAGTTTGTATTATACATGCAAAATATGTATTACCTTTAAAATATACTTCTAATGATACTTTTTTTGAGCTGCTTTGAGGGTGTTAATTTTCTCAAGGGATTATCTTTGACAGTTATTATTCTGTTATGTAATATTGTCTGCTTTCATACAAATGTATTTCTTTTAAAGGAGAAAAAGGGTCGCGGACGTTGTTTTCGCACTGCAGTATTGCATCTCTCACGCTGCTGACACAGAACACTGCATCGCCTGTGTTTTCTATGTTTCCTAGAGTCTTATCCTGGAATGTGACTAGTGTAGGTACAAACTAAACAAACTAAAAAATTTGAGGAGGGGCGTTGGAAATACGCTAATGGTCACAGGATAAATATTACAGAAGGGCATTTCAGCTGTTACTGTAAGAGCATGGGTCTCTGCATTGTGCGAACTGCTCCGAACTGAGTACCAGTTGCACAGGCCTTAGCAAACGTGGTTTAGTCAGTGTCTGCAGGGTAAATAGCAATGTCGAATAGTATGCATTTTCTTGGTAAAACACTTGGAGCTCTACTGACAGAAAAGTACAAGAATTGAGTGTTATTATTATTTGAATTGTAAATGCATAGAAACTAGGTGGATAAGAGCAAGCAAGACGACATGCTTTGTCTGGGAAAAATCCCATGAAAAAATACTTCTGCCCCCTTTGCCTCTTCAGATTAGCTTAAGAGAGAACTCATATTTTCATCTGTTTCGATAGCGAACACTGTTCTTGCCCTTCCTCCACCCCATTTTAATGCAGATAGAAGGCTGGACTTTTGCTCCTATAAACAGCAGAGGGCAGTGCAATGCAAGCAGCCGAAAGACTGCATGTTCATAACCATGTAATTTCTGTATATGTAATTTCTCTATATGTCAAAACACCTTCCTAGGCATAGGTGGGGCTATGTCTTTTTGACCAGCATACAGACCATTCATCTCCTCACCCTGTCCCATTTGCTTTGATAGGCCAGCCCCAAACTAAGCAATACTGACTTACTTTCAGTGAGCAGTAGCAACATTGTTCAGTTGAAAGAAGCCATCATCTGTTTGGAGGTGGAGGAAGTACAACAGACATTGATAACCTCAACTGAAGCATCTGCATAACTTGAACTGGAATAATGTAGTTTTCCCTGCTTGGTCTCTGTGGCAGGCTTGTCTTGTTTCAGCCAGCTGTATTTATCATTCGGCTCTCTGACTGCTCAGCTTGGAAATCCACAAGGGATATGGGAGATGAAGACTAAACGTGCAAATGTGTTTGCAACTCCAAGCCCCTGTAGAAATCTTTAGCTGCTCTTTCAGTGTACAAACATAGCCTGCAGAGAAAATCCTTCCTGCCTGGGAAGTGGTATTCTCTTCAATTTGCTGTGCTGGTGGTCACTTTTGGAAAATTACTCATGGAGAACGTGTAAGTGTTTTCTTCCCTAATTGCACATAAACTTTAGTGTATATAGTGTACATTAAATAATCAGAAATTACTATTGCTATTGGGTCCTCAGTTTTTAGTGCTCTTTAAATGAGCCTGGTTTCTTGAGCATACTTTTGTTACATCTTTTTAAAAAAAAAAAAAAAATTTACTCACTCCTAAGGTTCATTGAATTTAGTACCCAGTCGCTAATGCTTCCTCATCAGACCTTCAGCAATGGAAGCTGTCACTTGTCTTGCCTGCTTATACTACCATATTTCATGAAATTTCCCACGGTCTCAGTTGTCTGTCGATTTGTCAGGATTTGCACTTTGATATGCAGAGGTTATAGCAGTGAGCAGCCCTGGTGCAGTAAGCCTTCCATGCTGCAGAGGAGGAGTTTTTTACATATGAACATGTTTGCTTACCATGAGAATCTCACATGATTTCAGTGTAATATTTAATATGGAACAAACTTGGGGACAAAACTGATTATGTGGATTTTATTTTTATGAAACGTGAGGCCTGTTGTGATCATATTAATTTAAAGATAACATTTCTACAAGCCGTGCAAGTATGAATTAAGCTTAGAAGAATTTATGAATTACATGTTACTGCCCTGAACTAGGATTGATACAAGCAAGCAATTTTTCAGGGAACTAAATTAGTGACATATCATACCTGGGGCTTTACATTGTGACTCAGTTGTTTGTTTGATTTGTAGCTCAGGGAAGCCTTGGACTCAACCATTTTTTTTCTAGCAGTTCTGTTCCAGTACACAAGGCTTAATGGCTCCTAAAATGTAACTTGTTTGAAAAGTTCCCTTTGAACCCTCAAGTAAATTGAGTTCAGTTCATGTTAGCCTGTCACCACATTCTCATATAACTTTTGCTTTTCAGTGCTTATTCAGAAATTTTTTCCTGGCCTCTCTTCTCTGAAAAACTGGTATTCTTATTTTGCCCAATAGCAAACAAGTCACTCTTAAATGACAATGTATGATAATCTTAACAGTATGCTTTATGCCTTTGGTGTAAGCTCTGTAGAAATACAACGTGGTACTCAGCAAACATGTTTTCTATTGCTAGATCTGTGATATCTTCTCAGGATAGTAGTGCTTTGCACCATTACTGAAGAATAATTCATTTTTTCAGACTGAATCCAGCAGAGGGAAGTTTTTTTGGTCTTTTTTTTAAGTAATGATGGCTTTTTGTCCTATGTTCCATGGATGCTATAATACGAGTTATTGTTGGTACACACCACTGAAGCATGAAGAACAGGAAGGTAGTGCCGACTTATGCCATGATAAAAGGTTTGCAAGTAGCTGTTGCAGGCCAGAAGGAAGCTGCGTTACTGAAGCTATACGAGAAAGCTGTAACATCAAATCTTGTGAAAACTCTTGGAGGAAGGACTGGCCATGCAATCAGCATGTTCTCTGGGCAGCAGAATACAGTGCAGACTTGCCTGAGACTGCAGTAACTTCAAGACCAGAAGCAGAACAACTATGTAAATAATTATGCCTGTCCCATCTGAATGACAACACATGGTAGTTAAAAAATAAATTGGCTCAGGTTGGTGCTAATTTAGGCACCTGTTAAGCAAATTTCATTCTGGCATATAGGTGTCTCTTGCAAATTAACGTTTCTCTCTATTTCCCTTTTTTGCCCTTGCAAAATGAATCACAGACAACAGGGCAGAGCTCTCAAGAGCAATTCTTTCTGAACTTCTGAAGGAAGCGCATCGATGCACACTGTACCTAGCCAAGGTGGAACATCGCTGTATGTATGCGTATGCATTTTCAACAAAAAAGAAAATGGGGTGGTGGAAGATTCATTTTAATATTTTCTGTCTTGCCAGCTGTATCATACTCAAAGTGATACTGGTGCAGGGTCTGGAAGAAAAGATCCAGTTCTATCTCCTGAACCCATTTCCAGAAGGTTGTTGCTTCTCCTTTGACATCTCCAGTTCCACTATGGACCTGATCTGCCCTGTCCAAGTTGGGAGAATAGAGAAATGAAACAGCCGGGATCCCACAGCTCTGCAGACATGACCATACCAGTTTTATCCTTTGCCTTTTTTTGCCCCCAGGATGTTTTCATACATGTGCACAGACTCTCACCTGCCGTGCGTCTCCACAGTCCCCCTAGCCATTTGCGTATGTGGATTCCTTTTATTTGTAATTATATAAAAGTGTATCAGTCCAGTAACTTAAAGCATTCTGAGTCTTTTCCCTTCCTCTCTCATTTAAAGCTACTTGCAGACAATTTACTTGGCCCAACTTTTGATCTCCACATCATTTGACCTGCTTTTGCTGTCAGTCCTAGATTACGTTTGGTCTTGGCACTTATTTATTTGATTATTGGTAACTACTTCCTTGTTCCTCTCTTCCGTAGTGACCCATGGGCATTACTGAGTTTGTCTTTTCACCATGTAACTACAGGGAACACAAGCCTTCCAACAGCAGAGTGCAGACTGACAATGAATTAACATCTTACTAGTGGAACCAAGGAAATCACTTTTCAGTCCTGAGTCTGCTCCTCAGAGATGTTTCCTTGCTGTCTAAAGCCATATTGTCAGCCTCTGTGCCATCAAAGGTATGGGAATAATTAATTCTCCTCAGCTTTGGGGTTTGGGTTGTTTTGTGCAGAAATGAAACAAACACTGTCTGAATTTATTTTAAGTCAGCTATTTATAAGTCTTTTGAAAGCTGTAGCTTTGATAAGGATTCCACCTCTGTTTTCTTCCTTCAATTTGCTCCATCTCTCATCACACCTTTGGCACTTGCCGGTGTTCTGACTAGCTGCAGCTGAGCCTGCTGCCATGGCAGGGAACCTGAGTGAGCTCTGCTGGAAATGCACAGCCCTGAATCCGAGCAGCTGGCCCAGCTGCCGATAGCTGTGTGCAGAGCTGTGGCTTTTTTTTTTTTTCCTTTTATTTTTGGAAGGTAATGGACAGGAGTCAGACAGACCATTTCGCAGAATGGACAATTCATTCAGACATGTGTTGTTTGGTTGGTTTGTTGGGTTCCTTGGGTTCTTTTGTTGTTTTGGGGTTTTTTTTCCTGCGCAAAGCTGAGGTGCCTTCCTACCATGATGGAAGGTACATGGAAATCTCTGGCCATTTGCCCAGGTGTTGAACGTCCTGCAGACTTTCTTATTTGCCTGTTCAGCAGTTGTTAAGTTTAGGTTGGGTGCACAGTAGTGCTTTGGCTTTCTGTTGGTTGCAACAACTATCTGTCACGATTGACCTGACGAATCTTGTGATGCTGAACGTGACCAGCAGTGCCAGTGCCAGGGATTGCAGGAAGCTCACTCCCACAACCCAGGGGTGTCTCTTAATTTTATGCTTCTATGACATTTTTTTTTTTTTGTGGTCTGTGGGCTGATGCTTTGCAGGGCTGTGGCTTTGCCTAAGGCAATCCTGAGACTTCTGTGATCCCTAGGAGCACGTTATGCCTTGTTAGACCAGGAGGGAACTGCGCATCAGAGCGAGGTCAAGGCAGCAGTGTTCTGGTGCAAACGCCCACATCTCTGGAGATTTCTGGAAGGGGAATTGTCATCTGTAGGCATTACGCTGGTGGGTGACAGGCACCAACCACCTCCCCCTCAGCATGGAATGAGCCATGTTCCAGCTGGGGGTTTTACCTTCAGTGCTGCCTGGGGGGGCTGGCAGGATGGCTGCTCGCAGGTAAGTGGAGCTTGTGCTTCTCTGCTGAGCCAGGCCGGGTGGCTGGGAGCGGGAAGAGTCGGACTCTGCCACAGGGCAAGGCAGGACCAGGGGACCCGGCTGGGTCCCTCACGTGCCCTCGCCATGCGGTGGTGTAATGATTGGGAATGGCCGCCGCCTCCGTGGCCATTTTGCCTCTGTGCCATTGGCCATTTCAGATGGCTGGGTGGTACACTGGGGCACTTCTGAGGGTGGAAGTCAGAAGTCCCGGGGCTCTCAAGAGGAGGGCAGGGGGAAAACCCGCCTGCCCTGTGGAAAGGACTGTAAATAAAGGGCTGCTGGTGGTCCTGGGGATTCCTGGAAGAGCTGCTGCGGGCCAGTGGTCTCAAGGTGCATGGTGCTTTGTGCAGAGGTTTTTAAACTAAAATGTACAGCTGAAGCACCTGGTGTTGAACAGGCTAGGACAAACAGATTCTTGGAAAGGATTAGCAGTGTGTGTTACTGTACGTGGGAGTGATTCATGCGGGGTTTGAAAGGTACAAAAGGTTTCTTGGCACTTTTAAATGGCTGTTACTTTCTCCCTCTAAACAATGGGAATGAAAAAAAAGTTGCTCAGTTCTGAAAAAGAAAATGGCTTTCGTTTTCTTATCCTGGTGCTTCAGATGCTCCATGGAAGCCAGTTCAGTTTTCTTTTACTTTTAAGAGCATTGATCATTCGGGTGATATTTGTATTTATTTCACCACCAGCTAAATAGGACCTTACAGACTCTTCAAGAGCTTACCAACATGAGTGCTCTGATCAAAAGATGCTACTTCTCCCCGTTTGGGTGCCAGCACTTTGTCTGAGCCAAGCAGACTGCTGAATGTCAGACTCGGTGGCAGACTTGGAGTTTTTGCTGGTGCATCTCTGGGGATGGAGCTGGAGACAAAATTCTGACCTGGTGTCAGCCACCTGTGCTTTGGTGGATTTAATTCTGCAAACAAGTGATCTGGTGTATGCAATATAGCTGATGTTGGGTGTCCTAAACCAGAAGGCAGAATGATTCCTGTGTTTGTTGTGATTTAACCTGGCAGGAAGCTAAACACCGCGCAGCTGTTCACTTACCCCTCCCCCCCCCAGTGGGATGGGGGAGAGAATTGGGTGAGAGATAAAGAGAATTGGGAGAGAATGGGGTGAGATAAAGGCAGTTTAATAGGGCGGAAAAGGAAGGGAAAATAATAATAATGATGATGATAAAAGAATATACAAAACAAGTGATGCACAATGCAATTGCTCACCACCCGCCGACCGATGCCCAGCCAGTTCCCAAGCAGTGATTGCCGCCCCCCGGCCAACTCCCCCCAGTTTATATACTGGGCATGATGTCATATGGCATGGAATAGCCCTTTGTCCTGTTTGGGTCAGCTGTCCTGGCTGTGCCCCCTCCCAGCTTCTCGCTGGCAGAGCATGGGAAGCTGAAAAGTCCTTGACTGGTGTAAGCACTACTTAGCAACAGCTATAACATCAGTGTGTTATCAGCATTCTTCTCATGCTAAATCCAAAACACAGCACTATGCCAGCTACTAGGAAGAAAATTAACTCTTTCCCAGCTGAAACCAGGACAGCGTTCAATGGTCTTTCACTCTGTATTTGTGTGTAAATGTTTTTGTGTCATGTTATTTGCTCATGCGATGGCCTTATTTTTTCCTCCTTTCCACAAGATTCTGCCATAGAAAAACAAATGCATTTTATTTCTCAGCTACGGTGAACTTGCTTGCTACTGTCTGATAGCTTATTACCAAGTTGTGGCTGTTAAACTTATGGATGCAATCAGTTTCAGGTACTTTCATGGGCTGTGGTACCAAACGCTTTGCTAAAACCCAAAAAGGTGTTATTTTTGACAATGCTGGTGATATTATTGGATGAACATCAAAGATGATCAATGCATCTCTTGTAAACACTATCTCTTACCAATCTCTTTGTGCTTGTGCTGGAATAAAAGTTACCCACTGAGACTCCTCCTTCAGCTGGTACTCCTTTGGGGTCTGATAAGTGTGAGGCTCCTGAGCTAGGGCTCATTATTATTAATTAAGGAGCAGCTCTGTTCTTGGCAACTTGAGGCATGGCTTCATGAATCAAATGCTGACTGTGCTGAGATGATCAATGAGGAGAGGGGTCTGTTGCTTTGTAAAACCAGAACCAATGGTTTATAATATAGCGACTTTTGGGTTATTTTATTAGTAAGTTAATTGCTATATGATCAGCCATGAAAGGTGGTCCAGGAAGATCCACTTTCCCTTGACAACTTTTGCCCTGTGATTGTCCTTCACCTTCCATTTGAATGATTGGGAGATAGATGCATGGTTTTTAATTGGTTTTTAATTCTCTTCAGCTCTGGGATGTGGTGACTGAACAGATCTCCAATTTATTTTTTGATCTCTGTTCACAGCTCTGGATTATTCTTTTAGCAGCCTTTATTGCTGCTTCTTCTCCTCTCTTATGCAGGAGGCTAACATTAATATTTTTTTTGAAAGAATTAATAGAAAACAGTAAGTAAAACAGCAACTGAGAGTTTTGAGTTGGTGCTCAGCTGAGTTCTCTTCTGTCTTTTCCAAAAGCCGTACTCAGGAATGAGCGGAGCTTGTATGAAGAAGCCAAGGCCTAGTCACTTCTGGAGCAGAGAACTGAAGGATCAGATAGCAAAATCAGTCTGACTAAGCATTTGCTGAAGTTTCTCTACCAGAAGGTCTTAATATCCCTCCTGTTAGATTGTAGTGGCTGCTGCTGTTTGTCGTGTTGCAATTTGAGACCCATAAAGCTGCTACCTGAAGCTCATTTTGAATGTTTGCAGAGCAGTATTTTCTCAACAGAACTGCAGTTGGACTGGATGCGCTGTTCAGAGGGGCTGAGCGGAGTTAGCTTGCTTTTTCAATCCGTATTGTTCCCTGCCTTTTGTTTGGGGGTTGTTATTGCTGGCTGGTCTCTCAGAGTGCAGGGTTTGCAAGAGCATGCTGTAAAGACGAAAATGAAATCATTTGCATTGTTTCTGGTTTCCGGATGCATTGCTATGTTAGATGTGGACTGAGTTGGTCTCCCTCCTCCACTATTTAGCAGCTTTATAGGCTGTGTTGAGTCAGGGCAGCTGGACCCACCAGGGCTACTAATTCTACCTCAGGGCTCTGGGCCTGATCACCTATAGCAAAATGGCTGCTGGCCTGGAGATGGCATGGGTTTCTGTGTGCCACCCTCCCAAGTATAACTGTTTTCGGGGTGCTGAGCTGCTATCAGTGTCTCTGTTCTTGCCCAAGTCCACTTCAGACACCAGCCATGGGTGTATTTCAGGAGGGAAAATGCCAGCTGTTGGAAGTCAGGCTCATACATGAATCATTTGAGAGTCTTTTGAACATTGTACCCTACCTTTTGGGGGAGTTATAAGGAGAGAATCTGAGAAGTGGGGGAGAGAATTAATATGGACCTTGCCCATCCAGAAGGTTGCAAAGATTTTCCTTGCCATCAACAGCTCTCTAGTTGTGTGGGTGACCAGCTGTGCCTACCTCTTGCTTGAATGGGAAGAGGCAGATAGATCTTCTCCCCTCTTCCACCAGTAATTGCTTTCCTGGGTTGAATGCAGCAAGAAGATGCTGCTGTGTTGGAGACCAGCTGTATTAGTGAGCAGAATTTTGTGAGAGTGAGCAGCTCCTGCTGCACTGGGCCAAGCTGGGTCACTGTTGGCATGAACTTGGTAATTAAGTCTTGGAGCAGCAGCTAAGTTGTTTCCATCCCTCGTGTGCATGTAGTAATTAAAAAACCTTGTAATTAATGGAGACTGGGGAGGGAAATCAACTGGAACCTGTCAATTTGAGCTCTGTTTTGATGGTGAAGATTTACACAGCGAAGCAGCTAGTTTCCTTTTACAGCTTCCATAGGTCGGAGCTTTACATGACCCTATGAATAGCCAGTGAGGCTTTGCAGCTGTGTTAGACATACTCTTCCTGTCTAACCAGGGGGAAAAAACCTGAACTCATCAAGTATGTTGAACGATCCTAGATCTTTCATTTTACCTGTACGTATCTGAGATCACCACTCTAGTGATATAAGAACCTATGCGTTTGTGGAGAGGAGGGAATCCTTGATTTAAACACATGTATATATTTCCTTGGCAATGAAAAAAGCCTACTAATGTAATAATTAAAATAAACCCTGTAACTTCCTCCCCTCATTGTTAAGACTGCAATGCAGAGCACTCAGGATTGGGAAGCTGCCACAGCTGGTTGCCTGTGTAGTCTGTTAAGTGATCACACACATTTTTTTCCCTGGTGTAGAGATAATGCAAAACTAGTCTCGTTGAACAAAATTCATCACCTCTTTAATACTGAGAGTTCAGGTCTCGCTTACCTCACACTTTTCAACCCCTGTGCGGAATACAAAATTACTGGCTGCCTCCTGGGCTTTATATGGAGCTCGTTGCCAGGGTCTCATTTTGGAACATATTCAGGGAGCTTCAGAATCAAGTATAAGGAGGGTTGCAGAATCAGTGCTACAGTTATTTTTCTGGACAGTCTGGCCAATGCCAATAGCAGTATTATGTTATCCTTCCTCTTCTACCAATTGTGTTAAGTGTACCTGCTCTAAGAGAACTGCATCTGAAGCAGAGCCAAAGTCTCCTTTTTTCACTGTTAGATTGTAGTGAGTGAGTAAATTGGAAGGAGTTCAGAGAATGGAAACAAAGTTGAGCAGGCCTTGAAGGACAGAGTGATAGCAGAGACTGGGGGCCAGGATCCTGCAAGCACTTCTGGGAAGCTACTTATATCTGCGTGAGAACATACAGATTAAATAGATTTAAGGGGACAGGAGTCTGAAGTGTGTGCAAGTGTACGTGTGTGGGCATTCTCAAAGGGATATATACGTATGTGACGCTGGAAGGAGTTAAAGGTAAACTTATACAAATATGTGGAAGGTGTCATCATCAGACAAAGAGAAACGGTTTTTTGAAGTGACATAAGGATGCTGAAATTAAGAAAAACTAGCAGGAACATCTAGTAAGATACTGACTTGACTGTAAGTTGGAATTGTATATAAAGTTAAATTCTCTTAGGAATACCTAATTCTCTTAGGATTTGACTGATTACCTCTTATATACCACAATTTTGTAAGTCATTTAGGGTGTGTTGATTGCCAAGAAGTAGTCTCTGAGCTGAGTGGATTTTTTTCCTTTCTTATTTTCAGGTTCATGTTTATTATTGCAGTAACAGAGACTGTGAAAACAGCTTATATACATGTCACTCCATCAGACTGAAGCCAGAAGGGATCTTTATTACTCTGTTTTTCTAAGTGTTAATACGGCAGAGTATTTCAAGCAGGGCATATCCATGTCTGTGTATTTTCTCACTTAATGTTTAGTGCAGTTATTAATTGTGAAGTTGCAATGGTTTTCCAGTGTAAGGTAGGTAATGTATTATTGTAGCTCTTTAGCTAGTGACTAGAGCTGAGGTTGTCTGTTGAGCTCTCTCTCATGAGGACAACACAGTCCAGGGGCTTGCCTACATGTGCAATGGAAGAGACACATTAGAGGCAAGACTGTGGTGGAATGGCAGTCACACCATAACAGGGGAAGTGGCAATGTGGGTTGTTTCACTTACGGTCTGTCTTGCTATGAACTCAACCCAGAAGCACAGTGTTGTTCCATAAGAAGCTAAGGCTCTGTGATCTGAAAGCTGGAGAGTCTTAAGGAAAGTTTTCAGATGAAAAGGCTATGGGATATACTCAGCAAAGAGTGAGCAAAGCCTCACAGAGATCCTGCTCTGTTAATAGATTCAGTATTCCTCAGAGGTTAACTGTAGCATCTGCCCACAGTTTCCATCAAGTTGGTTGGTGGCTGGAGCAGGAGAGGCTGGGAGAGCTGCATTTTTCCAGCCTGGAGAAGAGAAGGCTATGAGAAGATCATATCGCAATCTAATGGCAGGGAGAGTGTACAAAAGACAGAGCCAATGTCTTCCTGGAGGCATTTAATGACAGGATGAAAGGCATCAGAGACAAATTCCAACAAAGGAAATTCTCATTAGATATTAGGAAAGCAAAATTGATCATAAGGGTGGTGAAATATTGGAATAGGTTGCCCTGAGAGCAAGCTCAGGTAGCTAACCTGACCTTAGAGGACCTTGCACTGAGTGGGAGGCTGCACTGGAGGAGCTCTAGATTGCTCCTGAACTCACTTTTTCTATATTTTTTGCTTCTAGCTTTCCCACAATTATGTTGTACAACCTAACCACACATTGATGGTTCCTGTGCCTCTTGGAGAACCACTATGGAAAGCCCAGTTGATGAAAAACATGGATATCTTTAATGATGCCTGCTGATGCCTTCTGAGCAATCCTGAGGAAACAGCTACTGCAGAGAGGGAGGCCTGCTGCCGAGTCTGGTGTGAGCAGGCTCCAACTGTTCATTGTGTAAGTATTTTAGTGGTGGTGCAGATTTTGCTGATATAAATCAAGGTGCTTCTTGAAACCCAGCAAATAACAAGTCCCACCATAATTTTAACCCCTACCAGCAAGAGGCAAACACCCCGAGTAGAGTTAAACACATCGCCGTGGCAGCCCCCACAGCATTAAACACAACCCTGTGCCGCCTGTGCCGCCTGTGCCTCAATATCATTTCACACTGTAAGTCCAGAAGGAGCGTGTTTTTTCTGGTATTTGCAGATATGCAGTAAAATATGTCAGGACTGTCGTGGAAACCATGCAAAAAGGAAATCGTGGCGTGGAAACAATCTCTCTCGCACCCTTTCTGGACAAGCTAAAACTAACTTTAAATGGGTAAGGCTGGGTGTGACAAGCAGTGCAGAATGGCGTGGGTTAGTTCACCATGCTTTTCCATAGCACTGCCTTGAGGGTTCCTATTTGCAAGTTAGCTTCATAAGACTGTGTTCTTTGCTCCTGCAGATAAGGTAACGTGGGAGCTGTGCATCTGAACAAAGTTCCTCGGTAGCAGATGATAGTTACGCTCATGGGGCTGGAAGGAGCTGTGCTGGATCTGTGTCAGAAAGCAGCAGGAGGAATTAAGTTAATGTTACCAAATCTAACAGAAAAATGTGGAAACAAAACAAACGGGGAAAAAAGTGAAAATGAGTAATTCCAAACCAGAGCCTAAGTCATAGAAAGCAAAGGGCATATTAGTTGTGGACGAGTTCTGGTCTGCTGGGATTTCTTTTTGGGCATGCTGGTATGGGTGGGGCAATGGATCATAAGGCAGAAACCATAACTTTAATACCATTTCTGTGTTGCTGATTCTGAATTTAAATCACATGGCACTTAACCATGGTCAGCTACAGAGGACTGTTGACTTCCAGTCCATTAACAAAATGATACAATGTCCTAGAGAGGAAATAAAATATCCTTTGGAACTTGTCAGGTTGGGTTAAACAGCTGAGGCTGGAGGCTCCTGAAGGCTCCCTGCAGTTGTGCAGCAGCTGGGACTGGACCCGGTGTCCTCAGCTTCTAAATCAGCCATGCAGCAAGGGGGCTGGAGGAATGGCCCTGTCAGCTGTGTGCCTGGCAGGGACTGCATGGCACTACCTACCTCTGACTGCACAGAGGACTGACAGCAGAGTCAAAGCAGCCAAAAGCAGTATTCCCTGGGCTGTCATTCTTGTTTGCAAGCAAACACAGACTAGCCATAACAGTCTCTTCCTAAATGCTGCCCCTCCAGTGTTTTTCAGGATGTTTATTTACTTATTTTGGTCTACAGTGCATAAGAAATGGTATTCTCATCCAGAAAGAAATGCGTGAATGCGTCACAGGAGGCTCTATTGGTTGGTAGATGAGAAACCTTTCTCTACCAGTTGCTTTANGTTTTTTTTTTTTTTTTTTTTTTTTTTTTTTTACTGGCAGTGCTAGGAAGTGTTATTTGGAAATAATTTGGTGCTTTGAAAGTGGAATGAGATAAGTCCTGTGTGGTTAGGAGTTGTTTTAAAGACTTTCTGGGCTCTGCTGCTCTAATGTAATTTTCCTTGTTTAGTAGTGCTCTTTTTCTGTGTGCCGTATCTTTGAAATGCATAGGCAATACTAGTGGTATTGTGTATTGGTGTTGTGTTGGGATGCTGCGAACAGGCTCTGGCTGTTAGATATCCTGAAAATACCCTTACTTGTGACTTGAACTAAAGTTGATACTAAGAGGAACGGATGAAAATCTTTCACTTTTGCATATTTATTTAGATTTTTGTGGTGGGGGAACACACTGTAATAGCATTTGCGTCATGTTTTCCCTAAGCTTTTCTTGTCCAAATATGTGGATGACAATTTGTATTTTAGACTTTATCAAAACTATACTTTTTTATTTGCTGTGGGAGATGGAATGAGAACCAAACATAATTTTGAACTTTACTTGATACATTTTAACCACACTTGTGGTTTATCATCAGGCAATGGCAAATAAATAAAAACTTATCTTTGTGTGGGGCAGCAGGGGTGGGTGTGTAGCGTGGCATTTTTCATCTGTTTTTTCAGGCTTCTCAGTGTTCAGTCACACTCAGTGTTTTGGAATGCTGCTCAGTATTGTTATTTTTTTTTTTCCCCCATCATTTTCATAATGATACCTAACATTGTTTGACAACAGTATTTATCTTCAAGCATCCTCCTTTTGTCCCATCATTGTGCTGATAGGCTCAACCCATGTTTAAGTCCCCTCTGCTAATACTAATGACAGGTTTCAGTCCTGTGGAACTGCTCTGGATGCTGGAAGAATTGAGGGTGGAAAATAGCGAAATTGATGTTCTCACTATGTTTTGCTGAGATGTGCTCAAATTGCTTCTGTAGCACTTGGAACCCGGACTCAGTAGAAGAGAAAAAGAGGAAAAAGGCGCGTGCACACATCTAGGTACGAGGGTGGGCCTGAATCTGAGGACACCTGCAGTTAACAAACATTATATTTGCAGAGCGAGTGTGGTCAGGCTTTGCTTCTAGATGTACCTATTTTGGTACCTTTCTTAGCCTTTGCCTCAGGGAGTGATGGAAGGTGGAATTCTTGTTACTTGAGAGGATTTATTTTTGTCTTAATTTTATCACTTAACGTAAGAATAACATGCAGCTAGAGATAGTATATGTGATACAGCCTGTCTGTGAATGAATAAATAATTAGCAGAAGTATGTGGGGTGTGCCCTTACAAAGCTCATTTGAATTTCAGACCAGGATAGGAGCAAATTCACAGTTGTTCTTGCACCGTAGCTGTCTTGTCTCTCTGTCAACAAAATCTCCATGTCTTATTTTGGCCCTTCCTCTGTTGTGTCTCTCCAGATGTTCCTCTGCTGGGGGAAAAGAGAAACCTTGGACTTGTGTTTACATTAAAGGTTTTGTTTTACTTTTGCACTGGCCTTTCTGTATGAAATTCTTTACTCCCTCTGCTCTAAAATTCCAGCATTTTCCTTTCCTTGAAAGTGTCTCTTCTGAAGAGCATTTTGCAATGTTACATATAAGAATGCTACATAAAATTAAATGCTATTGTATTGTCTCAGTGTGTTGTTTGTCTTGCAGCTCAGGCCAGGTTATATTCTGACTAGGAACAAGGCAATTACATGAGAATCCAGTGCTGATGGTACAGTGTTATTTTTTTATCATAGGCAGAATAATAGGCTCAACCTTCTGCCAAATGCCCTTTCTTTACCACACCCTTCTTACCTTCTTCTGTTTGTATAAGATTAGTGAAGTATAGAGAGTGTTTAATTAAGTTTAATTGCATGACAGCTTAAAAGTGGGAAGGTAATTACTCATTTAATTATTGTGCTGCTTCGTGCTTAAAGTGTGTGTATAATTGCTCTTTTTATAAAGACACTCAACTTTGCAAGCTTGAATGAAATTATAACAGCCTCATACCTTTTGCTCCTGTTTAAAGTGAAACTAAGCAAGTAACATCTGTAAAACAAGAGAAGTGCATTCTCTTACCCCAGGCATTCTCCCTTCTCTGTTCAGTTTTGATGGTGTCATCCTCCCTCCATGACATTTCTGTACTGGGAAAGACTGTAACATTAATCATATTTAAACACATAACCCATTGTCTTTTGCATATTTTTCATTAACAGTTGTAGAACACGTTGAGAACTTGGGATTGCAGATATGCCAGTGTAAATTATTGTTTCCTACACTGTCTTCCTTAATTATTTCTACAGTAGCAACCCAATAAATCATGGAATTTTATTGTGTGAAACAGTCAAAGGTTAAGTGACTCCTTGTTACGAGTGCTGATAGAAGGAGACTCTTCCAGTGTGCATAAGGGCTCTCAAAGGTATCTAAACAACTGCCCTTCTTTGCAACAGTCCATTTCTCTTCTGCCCTTACTAGTACTAGCAGTAAGGCTGAGATACTGAGTTTTTGATGGTCCAATAACTCCTGGAGCAGCTAACCGTGATGTCCAAAAGATGATTTCCCTGTAGAAGTCACCAGAGTGGAGAGAAGAGCAGTGAAGGAGAAAGCCAGCTATTCAAACACAATCTCTTTTGTAATTGCAAGGGGACTCAGTCTGAGGTAGTTGCAGGCTCTATAAGATTATTTTTTGTTTAAATAGCAAACAGTTAGATTACATGAAATCCCAGTGCAAAAAGTCCCTCTGTAGTCATTAGGCAAGCAACAGAATTTTCCTAACTCTCTCAAAGTTACTGTCAAATTAATTTGACAGTATTGATGAGTTCTATTACTTTTCCCAAGTGAGAGGGAATAGGTGTGTGTGTGGCATGGGGTCATTACGGTAAGTTAGTGCTTTTCTTTGGTAACCATGACTTGACACATCTGAATTAAGCCAATGCCAGTACTGTGTGATACCTCCCTGCCAGAGAACTAAAGGGCTGAAGCTGCACAGGCCCAGAGGACTGCGTATGTCTGGATTGGGGCCCCTCCAGTCTGCAGCTATTCTGGTTACTACCTGTGTGTCTCCAGACACTTTTTCTCCTTTTGAGGGTAAGGAGATCTAGAGTAATTAAGGCCTGTCCTCTTGGGGTACCCCAGAGCCCCTGTGGAATCTCCCTCCTGTGCAAGGGAGACTATTCCTTGTCACTGGGAGCAGCTTTCAGCCTTCCCTTTCTCTCAGTATCTATATCCCTGTTATCTCTCCACATGTCCTCCCAGCCTTGGATACTCCCAGAGCTTCTCCACTTTTTCAGGATTCCTCCTGCAGTCCAGGCTTTTATTTCAAGTCAGTACTTGAAGGAGATGATTTGGCCTTTCAGTAACCCTTTAGCAGCTGCTGCCATTCAGAACATATACTTCCCATTGTGTATCCTATGGCTGTTATGGAAACTTTTGTCAGCAAGATAAGGTTTAGTGATAAGGCAGTAAGCATGTTTGTGGCTAGAGCACTGGAGTAAGACAATTTTAGTTAAAATACATGACATTCTTTCTTTCCTAATCTTTTTACTACTGTCAGTGGGGAAAAATACATGCTGTTTCCACATGGGAAAACAAGAGAGAGACAAACTTCATGTTTGGATATTTCAGCTTTTGTCAGATACTTGAAAGACCCATGGTTACATATTGCCCAGTGATAAGTAATTCTTACCAGTGGGTCTGCTGGGGGGGTGGAGAGGGAGGGTTTAGAGGGTGATGACCTGAGAAAACAAGTTTCTTTGCATCGTCTGGAAAAGAGAGTAGGAAGTTGGTGCTAAAAATGGGATGGGGGAAGAGGAGGGTTCCAAACTCAGCAGAATTCCTGATGCATTTGTTCAGACAAGGAAACTACTGCTTTGCACAGGGCCATGCCAGCCTCTGAGCTCCAGAGAGAAGCATTCTTGGTAAGGCAGCTCCATTTAAGCACCGCCACCTGGAGCCACATGATGTAGTCAGTTCTCTGCTCCCTGCAAGTCAGCATCTCCCAGCTCACGATGGGGTTCTGGAGAGCTTTGTGGAGAGAGCTGCTTTGTGCAATGAAGCAAGTACCCTGTCTTCTATAAGGCAGTAAGCTTCTGAGCCAGCAGAGCCTGAGCATAAAGGTAGGGCCTAGCAGAGCATAGTCTTTACAGGCTAGTACTGCTGTTAAATCCATGTTACACTTTTACTAAGGGAAACTGCAGGGAGGAGTAGACTGGAGCAGGACAGAGAGACTCAGCTGTGGCAAAATGAATTTCTTACTTTATTTTTAATCACCTGGAAAAAAGCATAGCCACAGGGCGTGCAGATGTGTGGGAGCAAGAGAAGTTGTGCTTAGCGGATGCTGAGGTAATGATATATATCAGGCAGAATTGACTGAAATGAGTGAAATATGAATGTGTTGACATTAATGCTGAATTAATCTTATATGAAGACTGTTTGGGGAATAATGGGAGTCTTCATTTGATGAGTGCCAGATGAGCTTGATTTTCTTCTACTAGCTGCCACCTGAACTTCCTCTGCTGATTTGGTTGTTGTTTTGGAAAAGCAGATAATGAAGTGCTGATTTCATTAGCTGTGTGACCTGGGGATTCATAGTCTCTGGAAAGTTCTGTTGACCATCCAGAGGCGGTATTTCTCTGAATTTGGGTGTTTTATTGGTACTTAAGTGCTCTCTGCTGTATTTGAAAGGAGCTTCTCTCTCAGGGTACAGCCATTTATCTAAAAAGTAGCTATGGAAAATAGTCATAGCCTGATATGGGCTGATACAACATTACTGCAAAAACAATTATAGGTAAAGAGCAGTAGCTGGAAATGTGCTTTGAATGCTTTGCTAAATAAAGACCTGAATCCTCAATTTGACTTGTTTGAACAAATGGATTTTACTTTTTTACAGAGAAAAAATAATTAAAATCTTTCTTAACTGGTGTATTGCAGATAATAGTAATGTCACAGTGTCAATAAAGCTAGTAAGGGTGTTATACTCCTGAGATGCTTTTTGATCAAGTTCTGTTGGCAACTGTGTTTTTTGATAAAATGTGCTAATATTACAGACTTTTTCTTTCCATTCAGTGTTTTTTTTGTTTAGTGTAAAGAACAAATGCTCACCTCAGTCTAAGTAGCAACAGGGCAACAATGATTTTTATTTCGTTTTCCAGGAAATTAAAATATTCTTTTATACTTCATGTTGAAAGTACAAAAAGAAGTTGATAAATACAATGCCAGTGATTTTGTTCCTTGGAAATGTCACACAACCTTACTAAAAATCTCGAGTTGAAATACCTATAGAAATAGGTATTAGTAGATGTTTTTGTTATGATTATACATGGTTTCTCCAAAAATGTAGAAATAGCATGTTGGGAAAAGAGAGGTCAAGGGAAAATGATTCCATGTAGTTTGGGTCTTGGAAAGCATGAAGCATAACCAAAACTTCTAGCACTCTTCTGGAGGTAGCTCCAGTTACCTATGGGTCTGAAAGAACACAAGAGGTAGGATGTACGTGATGGCAGACTTACTTTCCTGGAGAAAAGGGACTAATCTTGCACAATTAACAAAGACTGTTCTTTCTGAGAAGTGAATTAGCTTTATCATTTCTGTTCTTATTTTCCTTTTTATTCTGAAAGATTTTAGGGGCACCTGATCCTCTGAAACTTTCTGTTGAACAACTCCCTCTTGTTTGTGTGATTCTCCCATACATAAGAAGCTGAAACCAAATCAGTTTATCCTAAAACTTATTGGATACAGTAGCTTGGCAAAATTGAATGCAAAGAGGTATTAGC
>VYZW01033978.1:4706-20804 GCA_013401315.1 Balaeniceps rex | reverse complement strand
CAGTAACGCTACAGGCATGCTCTTCCTCGGCTCTTATTCAAACTTATGAATCTTTAATTATTTCCTGCAGAGTAGCTGTTCATCAATAGAGGACAAAACACCACTACTGAATCTCAAATTTAAGATAAGACAGTTTTATATGGAGTTTAAAAATTGATTCCTTCCAGCTGAAAAGATAAGAAACTGAAGCTCTTCTTGTATTTTAAGCTGTAAACCCCTATGTGAAAGAGCAATGCCATCTATCCCGACTATTCAAGAGGCGATGGGCACAAATTGAAACAGTGGAGTCTCCATTTGAACATCTGAAAATGCTCTTTTACTGTGAGGGTGACGGAGTGATAGAACAGGTTGCCCAGAGAGGTTGTGGAGTCTCCATCCCTGGAGATACACAAAAGTCATCTGAACACAGTCCTGGGCAACTAATTGTAGGTCACCCTGCTTGATCAGGAGCGTTGGACCAGATGACCTCCTGAAGTCACTTCCAACCTCAACTGTTCTGTGATTCTATTCAGAAGTTCATAACCTTTGAAAAAGGGCTTTCAGGAAAATTGGTGTAATCCCTAGTGATGAGCAAATTTGTCCCATGCTCTAGCTAACTGCAGCTGCACACATTGTTAAGGACAGCTTTCTCAGGAACTTCTGCGTATTTCATATAGAGACCAGGTACCTAACTCAGGGTCTGGATTCCA
Organism: Balaeniceps rex; assembly: GCA_013401315.1. Taxonomy (NCBI): domain Eukaryota; kingdom Metazoa; phylum Chordata; class Aves; order Pelecaniformes; family Balaenicipitidae; genus Balaeniceps; species Balaeniceps rex. The sequence continues at coordinate 20,115 of VYZW01033978.1, read as the reverse complement.
CACTTGAAGCTCAACATCATCCTAAAGTCAGGTGTTAAAGTTTCTATTTTCTACATCTAAATCTCTTAACCTATCTAGCCCTTAGCTCTTAAATAGCAGTGCTGAAATATGGCACTCCTGGATATTCACTTGCTTTTAATGGAAAGGTTTTATTTTTGCTTCAATGTGTACAGGCTTCAGAATGAGGAGCAAGTCACTGAAGCTAATACTTCATTTCTTTGTAGAAACTTCTTCAGTTATTATGCAGAAATGTATCCATTTGTCATGTCAGAATTTATATTCCTTATGTTTTATATAAAGAGAACTTTGTATCTTTATAAAGTTATATAAAAAACTTTTTCTTTAAATTTAAAAGATGCTCCATACAGTGTATCTGACAGGATGTAACCACTGAAGTGGCCTTAGTGCCATCTTTAACCCTGTTATCTCTGGCTTAGTTAACTCCTACAATAACAAACATCAGGGCTGCTTTAAGTCTTGGCTGCCTACAACAATCCCCTTGCAACTGGTACACTGAAGAAGATAACCATATTCTTACTGATGTCACTTATTTTGTGACATGATCCCAAGCTGTGCCATCCAGCAGGGAGGGTAAGCATAAGAGTGAGTGGTGTAAGGCTGAGGCAATCCTCAGGTACCTGTTTAGGACAATTTTACAAGCTATTCATACTGCCAGAGCAGGAGCCAGTATCTGGCCCTGGGGGTCTACGAATGCAGTGAACAAGAACCCATGATTTAACGGAGCAGTATTAGCAGCATGTAGATTTGCCAGGAAAACAGTAATGGACATGAGGGAATATCATTTTGTCTTGCAGAGGAAGCTAGTAGAGGCCAAGAACACAGAAATGGACATGAAACATTTAACTTTGTGATGGAAACAAAGAGTTCCCTGTCTGCTTTCTTGAAGGTCTAAGAGGATAGCACCAGAAAATATACATGAAAAGTTGGTACTTGCAGGCTAACATATACAACTGTGATGGCCTGTTTAGCCACAACTAGTGTTAACTGTATTGGGAAAGAAAGCAAAGAGTTTTAAGAACAGAGTGGTCATGGAGATAAGCTATGTACCACACATAATTAAAGTTGTACTGCTGTATGAAATAATACCATCAGCTATAAACATAACCATAAATGCTGGGATAAAGTATCTGAGAGATGGTTCCATATAAAGTTTTGTAATTTTGTAACTTTGTAAAAGCAAAGAATACTATCTAAAAGACTTCATTGGTAACTTTGATGGCTTTTATCAATCATATCTCTAACACTAGTAAAATAAGCATTCATTTGTTACTGTTACTTACACACTATGCATTGTTCAAAATGCTGTGCCTGGGCATGGAAAAAATGCCTCTTTTTGTGGCTGCCACACATTGCTCAGAAATTTTTTTAAGGCAGTGGGAGGATGTTACAGGGCAGAGGGTGCAACAGGGAGCTAGAAACAAGGGTAGGGCAGAGCCTGCAGAAGGAGTACTGTTCAGGAGGCATCTGAGCACAGGGCTCTTCCCAGGAAAGGAGATTTTTCTGGGTGACCGGAGGAGCTGTGTGGGGTTTGGTGTTGTTCGGACAGGCATGGAAATTTGCTGGCCTGAAGCTTTACTGGAGGGAGGACACTGGGACTAGGGAGACATTTGCTTCCAGCTCTTTTTGTTTATTATGTCTTTAGAAAGATACATCATTTTAGTTTTTGTTCTAAGAAAACACGGCAGTAGAGCTGTGAAAGATGACTGACTGATTTTTATACAGAATACTTTTAAGACTAGAAAACTAAGTGCTTGGGTTGATTAAGCTAATTCTGCTTATTCACTAGATTAGTACAATTTACCGTATGATGATTCCTCCATAGCCCTGTGTGACAAAGGCCTTGAGAACAGGAATAACCAAGTTCATTTGGAATGAGAGTTTCAAGCTCAGTATAAGTTATCTACAAATTATACAAAGACACCAGAGTAGCAATGACCAAATGCAGGAGGTTTATTTTGGTATTGATTCAACCTGACATATCAGAAAGAACCATTCCAGGAACGTTTCAGATTCTGGTTTGGAGGAAACTCATTTCAATTGCTTTCATTCTGTTAAATGACCCCTAACTACCAACAGGGCAACTCTACACGTGTGTGTGTGCACATGCACACACACATACATATGATAAGGCAGAGAAAGGGATTGTGCTTCACTCAATTCAGCTGAAGTGGATGTTCAAGACAGTCTCAGACCACTCTTTTAACTTACGTGCCTTTTTTCTTGAGTGTTCTTTTGCAAAAATGATTCTTAATTCATTTGAGCTTTTTTAAAAATAGGGAATAACCATACAAATCCTACCAGCTCTTGATAGTTTATTGTGTAGATCTCTTCTGTTTCAAATTAAAAATATATGGTGCTTATGTGTTTCTATCACAGAAAAGAGTGCTGCCATCACCAACGTTGACATATTTAAAGGATATGCAAAGTAAACTAGACAGTAATCCTTATTATGGGTACTGTACTTAAAATAATTAATTCCAGCTTATAATACTGGGGTCATCTGAGGCTGAAGAAAACCATTTCAGAAATGTTCCTTTGGATTTTCAGTAGTTCCATGGTCTGCTCTGACACTGGGTTGCCCGTGATGATGGAAAGTCATCTCCCATTGCAAAAAGAGGTTCTTATTAAGTACACTCTTTTTAAATTCTATTTTTCACTGGTACAATTTTTTTTTCCTGCCAGTTAATAGTAAGATATTAAGGGACAGCCACAGAAATGTACAATTTGTTATCAGAAAAGAATTTAAGACACATTTAATGTTCACAAAACAGCAGACAATAAAACAACCATTACAAGAACAAATAATATTTTGAAGGACATTCTTCAACAAAGTATAATTATTGCAAAATTATCATACTAACATAATCAACTATCTGAATTCCAACTTCTTAAAAATAATATTAATCGTTTAATAAACACCTAATATATCGCAATAAAAAAAGGTGGCAGCGTGAGCATGAATAATTTGGTTAACAACATGGAAATATCAGCGACCTAAACTCTTTCTGAAAAAACAATAATTTGGCAAGCTAAAAGTCCTAAAGGTGAGATTCTCTGCAAGCTCTAAGAGTTATAAACGAAATCCGAAACTCAAGAGAGACCGCAGATGCAGAAACCCTCCTTTATTTTTCTCTAAGACTTGTCTAATGTGGGGTTTGGATGACCTCTGTACTCGTCCAGTTCAGCAGCAGGAGGGAAACGCCTGCTGCGCAGGATAGCCGGGTGCAGGCAAGGGGAGAGTCTCTTTGTGTCTGTGAGTGAAGTAGTGCACTGGCAGGGAGGGGAGGTGAACTGAGCTGAGCATCAGAGTCGATGTAAGGGAAGCAGCTGAGCCAGTCTGGGAAAGGGCAGGACAGAACCTCCCAGTGCCACCACACCATTTGACCATGTGCTCCTGAAATGTGCTCGTTATTGCAGAGCAGTGACTGGGACATTGTGAGTTGCAGAGCTGCCTTTGGGTCCTACAGGATGTGTGTTATAGCCTGAGCCTCCACATGCATCATTTCCTTTTGCAACATACTTCTAGCACATCTCTATTTTCCTGTGGCAATGCAAGAGAGGAAGGAGATCCTTAAGAGACACTTCCAGGAAAGAAATGCTCTCTTTGCAGATGCAGGTCTTTCTGAAGGTACAATCATTAGGTAGAGGCTAGAGACAATGATTTCTAAGTTCACGAGCTATACTGCATGCAAGAAATTATATGCAGGGCACTACCTGTATTTCTTTCCCAAGCCCCAAGGAATGTATCATAAGACTTCTCTTATCTGTTAAAATTATTTATTGGATGTAGCTAATGACTGCAGTGGAATTATATTCACCCAGTTCCACATACTCCACCCTTCTAAAGATCTGTGGTCAGCCAGCAGATTATTAGAAGCCATCTACATAGACCTGTTGGGGAAATGAGAAAGGAGCAGAGGTAGATACAGAAAAACAGCTAGACAGGAGAGCTGTGGTACCAATTCCATATAACATAAATACCTCATCATGCATCAGCAGGTTTCCTAAATTATAAAAAGCTCAGAAAAGGGTGACCTTCATGCAATCTTTAGGTTCATTTCCTATTGTAATATTGCCAAGATGACATTCATCATACATGTAAATAAATTCATGAAAAAAGGAAAAGCATTGCATTTGACTCAGTATAACATCACATTTATCATACTATATATTTCAGTGGTGTGATTCTTTATTCTCTATTAAATATTATCTCAAAAGTATATCAAATGGATCTCAATGAGAGCTCATTATATTCTTAAACAAACCCTAAAAATCGTTAATTTTGATTGTTTGATATAATCAAATAAAAAAAATTTCCAGATTTGTCTTAATTTAAAAAAAAAAACAAAACACAGTAATTTACTATTATGGCAGCAGCAGAATTTCAGTAAACCCTATTGTTTTACATCCTTAGCACTGTCATATTGATGCTTTCCCCATTAGTCAAGGAGATCAAAGAAACCTGATGTCTCACAAGGGGTTTGAACTACAGTGAAGAGAACTCTTAACTTCTGGTCAGTTTTTGTACACTGTCCAAATCAGATGAACGAAATGTTGCTGTTCTCAGATGAGACGTGTGTGAAGTGGGACTGGAAATTCAGTCTCAGGAAATTCAGAATAAAGTAAAGAACCTTTTGCCTTGCATACGAGTTTGACTCATGCCCAGCTCTGTAGTGAATCTCTCAATTGTTCTGCAGACTTCCGTGATTTATTTTGTAGTCTCAACCCTTTTCTTAGCAGCACGTACCTATAGTTCAAACCTAATACTATCACTCTATGCAATAGCAAGCAATATCAGTAGACACCATGGAATAAGCATAGAAATTGAAATGTCCTGCCCTTCCTGAAATGGACTTTAAATGTCAGATGCCAGTCAATACAGGGCAGTTTATGTTTGTTAGTTTCTACACTCTAGCTAGGCAGTGAAGACTTATCTTCTGTATTGTAAATAATTTGGTTTTTAAGTTAATTGAACACATGTCCATAAAATGAACTATTAATTTTAATTTTATGAAAATCATGTCAGACTTTTTAAAACATATATATTGATTCATCAAGCTGCAAGAAATATTTGGGCTGCTCATACCCAACTACACCGACAAATTTGATAATTCTTATGTCAGAAAAGCACTTGCTAAATGAATGACTTCAGTTTCTCATTCCTCAGGCTTCTTGTCTCAGACTTTGTCTATGCAAGATAGTTTTACTCTGAGGTTATCCTAATGTCGCCATGGCAGTTTCAGAAAAAGGCATCTGTGATTCTCCAGGGCAGTGGGTAGATAATGATCTGCCTCCTCTGCTGCAATCTGGAGCACTTCCCTGTGGGAAGTCCTTGCTGTATATTGTAAGTCTGCCACTGTGAACTTCAGGACATGCAACTCTTCTCAGAGAACTGTGGGGTTTCAGAACAAATCAGTATGTCCTGTTTCATAATTTACTTTTTTTTTCTTAAGATGACACCAAACTGACAGTGCACCATCTGATAGCAATCCACAGTGCTAAACTTCCAAGGAAAAACTACAGCATGTTTCTCTACCGCTCTCATCTTGCTGTTTACATGTTGCAGAGCTATTAGAGCTCACACACAATTCTTGGAAGGCATTTTTTTGTCATCCAAAGATTCTGAAGCTGCGGCAGATCATTCCAAGTTCCCATCAGAGCTTAATCCTCCCACTCAGTGCTCACAGTACAGGCCCCAAATGGTTGCTTCACATGCATATTTGCTCAATGAAGGCACATGGAAGTGGTCAGCTTCACTTACTTCCCCTCAGATCTTCACTAGTACACTGCAGAATTGGCATTTTCTGTGTACTAGAAACAGCTGATCAATGCAACACATATGTTTCTAGTGGAAAAATGGCAGATGGAAAAGATGGAAAAGCAACATGTAAAGTCATAAAGGTAGATTGGAACATACAGATCTGTGGGGCTAAAATCTTACAGCTACCTAAACTCTCATCCTGAACACCATGTAGAAAACCCCAGAATACACTGCAAAAATCCCCCTAATGTTGTTTACCATATGAGGATATTGGGAGCAACAGCAAAACCCAGGTTTGTATGGATGCAGTGACAAAGCAAACATAGGAGGACTCTGCCAAAATAGCTAATGTCAGGATCAGTGCATTTCCAGAACTTCTGCTAGCATGCTTTTCTTCTGTCAGTCAGGCCTTAATAACCTTTCCATAACCTTAAATTATAAATACCACATGCGGATTGTTAGTTCATACAGTTGGCATGGTGGCATGTAAGTCATTGGGCTTCATGCTGGAAGTATAGAGGAGCAGGTTAGATAAACACCTATCAGGAATGGCATGAGTATTCCCAACTTTCTTTCACAGCAAATCCTTTCCGTTCCTATTTTCTTGATAATTTGGTATAAACCAACTACTCGGCATGTCTATTGAACAATTACCTTTCCTATGTCTCAGCTGGAGGTTGCATGAGACTGCTCCAATTCTCTGCACTGTAGACAAAGATTCTATTTAGGATCAACAACAATTTTACAGTAAACTACAGACTAATACTAAATTTAAAATATTTGTTTACAGACTGTTGCAATGCCAGTAGCAACCAAGGTCTCACAGTGGCTGATGTTTGATTCTTTTCAGCTGACCATCACACACAAACAATGAAGAAAACATTAACACTGTGGAAAGACACCACAAATGTACAGAGGTAAGCGGTAAAAATTCTGCAGCAGACCCTGCTCATGTCAACTGCACACAGGACATATCTCATTATTCTTATCAAAACTTGCTTTTATATTGCCTTAGAGACCGACGGATGTCCTACAGTCGCCAAAGGTAAAAACTAGCTAAAAAGTCCTTCTTTGCTTTTATTAGTCCTGTTGGGTGGGAATAATGCACAGTGAGTTGTGTATTGAATCCTACTGTGCCCAAAAAGCTTAATGGGGATGAAGTACCCATCAGAAATGATGCACAACAGGATCCCATATGAGGCGCCCTGTCCTTGATCTTGATCTGGGATTTCAAAATTTGTACATTTTGTGTAGTACCTGGCTAATGATATTGGTGTCTGAATATGAAAGTTTAGTAACTGCATTCGATTGGGTCAGAGCTATAGTACTGCATTTCACTTGAGAACACTGTCATTTATCTACCTATGTATTCTATATCTATGTATATATAAAATAAACATGTGCCCCTCCCCAAATATGTAGCTAACATATTTTGACTGATATAAGACAGATATAGAGGAATAAAATTCTCAAGTTCAAATACAATTTCGAATTTTAAAAATCATTGTACAATGCTAATTCTAAAATATTTATTTCTATCTTGATTTTGGAAACAGGACTGAATCCATTACTATTTGGACTGGAAAGTGGATAAACAGTTTCATTAAGGAGACATGTTAGCTCCATCAATGTTTATTGGGGCAAGCCTGCGCTCCGGCTGCATATGGTGTACCTTTAAATAGGGCTGTTAAAATACCAAATAAAATGTCAAAGTCCGTCAGGTCTGGAGCTTTTATAAATTGTTTAGACTGGGGATAATTTGGGTTTTGTACATCATGCCTTGCAGATCGCGCGGTCCGGAGATAGGAAAGGAAAGGGGGCCAGGGAGAGGAACGTGGGGCAGTCAGCCTGGCGGAAAGGCACCTCCTGGGTCATCGCTCTCCTCACCAGCCGCCTCCCTCTTCCCCCAGCCTGCACGCCCGCTGTTTGCCTCCCCTCTCTCTGGGTGGTATCCTGAGGTTATGCACGTGACTAAACAACCATATTAAGAAAAAAAAAATTAACTTCAAAAGGCAGTGCCACAGCCACTTGCCAGAGACATGCACACTATGGGTAACTTCACCGCGGGCTGTANCCGACCTCCACCGCCCCGGCTCTCCCACCCACGGCGCGGGCCGGACCTCACCTTCAGCTCCCGGGAGGCCACGCGGGCCGCCAGCTCGATGACACAGCCCACCGCCATGCGTGCCGCCCCGGCCGAGTGCAGCTCGTTCCAAACGGTGTCACTGTCCACCTGAGCAAACAGCCGGCCCCGGGAGGAAGGCAGGGGAGAGAGGGAGAGGGAGAGGGAGAGGGAGAGCATGAGAGAAAACAAACCCGTGAGGGAGGGCTGGCAGCATGACAGCCCGTGTACAATAACATCAGTCTTCCGTCCTGGCCAGCTGAAAGGCCTTCTGGACATGGCTTTGCTTATGCTTTTCTCTGCACGGGCTTCTCCAATGGAAACACATTCCTGTCATGCCTCGCTGCCATTCCCTGTTTAGATTTCTCATTACAAACAGTGTTACATCGGCCAGGCCGGGCCTGCTCGAAGGCCGCCAGATGCCGTCCACCGGGTCCTCATGCTGGTGGGGGGACGGGGACCTGCTAGCGCTGGGACAAAGCGTCTGGTGGGGACGGCCACCTCTGCCTCCAGCAGCACCTGTGCCACCAAAACTCACCAGTGGCTCAGGTCATTACCCCTTTAAAAAAAAAAAAAAAGAGCAGTAAGCACTTGTCTTTTCTACCCATGCAGGAGTTGTTTTTAAGTGACTGAAATCAGAAGGATTCATTGTTTGTATTAATTTCGGTATTCACTATTGCCATAGACAGAAAATAAAATTAAATAAAATAAAGGGCGACCCTTGCTGTATCTCCAGTTTTGATGAACTAGTAAGTTTTGGCTGAAAGGCTTTAGGTCCCACTTTGTAACAGATCAATGTGGTTTTTTAAAGCAGAGAAAATTATCTTTTGTGCCTTCTAAATGAGCAAGTGTGGCATGTAAAACATTACATGAATACTATATAAACTAGAAGGATAAAATATTACGAAGATAAAATATTATAAAGGAAATATTGTAAAGATGGCTAAGCAGCACTGCTCTACAGCTTCAATCAGTATGCTAAAATTTTGCTTTTGAAATCTATTTTTAGTAACTATTTATTTGCAGAAACATAGCAAAATATATAGGTGAAATGTTGTATATCCCTTATATGATATGCCAAGCAGACATGATGGTGTGAAATAGTCTGAAAAAGTCATCCAAAGAGACAGCCAGACTTCCTCAATGCTCCATGGGAAGTGCATTTAATTGTATCATACTGTACAAATTTATCATGAAAAGAAAAACGTTTAGGGATAGACAAAATACTGTGGCAGATGCTATTTGGATAACTTCCAAGCACACTGAGACATGTTTTCAGTTTGAACCAGAAGCTTCTGTTCCTAATTTCTTTAAAAAAAAAAAAAAAGGAAAGAAAAAGAGAAGGAAAGAAAGAAAGAAATCAAGTAATTGAAAATGGATGCAACTGCTACTCGACTCTGGAGGTTCTGAGGAATTTCTCTGATTAGTCATTTGAAACAGAAAGAAGCTTGATCTTCTCTACACCTGTCAAATGTCTTCGCCATTACTGTTACAATAATATTATATTTCAAGCTACTAAAGTGATCTAATTTTTCAGTGTACTGGACCTAAGTTTTCTATCGTTTTGATCAGTTTTGGGTGCATGCAGCAGAACTAATGAAAATAGTTCATATTCACAGTAGACCTGAATAAGAAGACTGGATTTTGCTTGCAAAGTTTAGAATAACAGTAATAACAGCACACTGTGTTTTCATCTGAGAAACTCAAAATGTTGTACAAACACAATTAAGCATCATCAGCTTGATACGGGATGATTTATTATATTTGTTTTGCAGATTGGTAGCTTGAGATTTAAAGAAATTAAGTAGCTTTCCCAAAGATGCACAAAAATCAATAGGTAACTAAGAAAATTACAACAAGAAATAAGAAAGAAACCAAGTAGTAAAAAAAATAATGACTTATTTAACATTAGGCAGACCTTTGGGTTGTCTCTCTATTGCTTTAAAGCAACTTTGAATCAATTTTCATTTTTAAAACAAATAAGGAGATAAATAAGTAGAGGTCATCAGTTAAATCAATTTAATCAAACCATAATAAAGTTTGAAAAATACTGTGCAGTACTTTACATAAAGAAGTATCAACAAGAGAGCTGGGAGGGAGTACTTTCTTACCGCTTTTATGGCTAGCAAATTAAGGTTAACATGAAGGAGTGGCTGATGAAAATGATTCAATGGCAGCTGCTCAGTACACCAGGGCACGAGCAGGAGCCTGCATCCTCAAAGGGACTATGATTCATTTCCAGGAAGGCCGATTAAGTTAAAATTGTAACCACAGCTTGGGAGTACCCACCCTTCAAGACAGTTGTCTGCTCTGACACATGAGACGGCAGTCTCTCCAACCGCTGAACGCTGAGTATTGGCCAGGATACAGCATTTATCATTTTCTGCTTTCAACTGAGTGTGAGGAGACTGAACTGGGACAATAAGACCAAGTATCTTCCACAGAAAAATTTCCCTCAGACCACTTGAATGACTGCTACCTAATTTTACCTGGACTGGAAGTAAAAATGGACAATCAGGAAACAAAACAGCGTTTCCTGAGGAATTTGCAAAAATGACCACCTAAATGTACACAGGAAATTCAGGATATTTTAGCTGGTCTCTTGGGCATGGTACATGTAACGAATGGTAAACTCTCAAAGCCAGGGGTAGCCAGCTGAAGCTGCATACCTTAGTGCACAGTTATTATAATACAAGAAAGCTAACATAAACATATGAATAACTACCCTGAAAAGGCACAGTATTATAAACTTAGATGTCACATACTATTTCATATTCATGCAAAATTAAGACTGAATTTCTGAGGAACATCTCGTGAAGAACAACCTAGAAAAACATCACACAACCAACACTTTAACAACTAGAAAATGCCATCTCACTCCATTTTGTATCTCTATTAGTTCTACGTATTGCCTTAAATGTTTCAGGTGTTTAAACAGAGATTTAGTGTTACTCAATGTTTACTTTGTAAATTGCTGTTGAAATACAGTGATATAAATGGCAAACCCATTAAAATTACAGCTACTAGCTGGCCCAGTTGTCAAGTTGTATATGAAATGCAGCTATGTAAAATCCTACTAGATACGCTTTTCTTTATTCCTGTGAGATGAAATGGTTGGATTTTATACAAGTAAAGGGAATAGGATTAGACACTGTGGTTTCTGGTTCTAGTTCATGTATATATCACATATATCTGACAGTCTATCTAGATGCTGAGTATGCATGAATTTGTGACAAATGTGATGCTTTCTGAATCACAGACTATGAAAAAGTCAGATGAAATTCTGTAAGAGGTTATTTTTGTTCTGCAAGTGCTTTGGAGCAGTCAAAGAATTCAGTAAAAACCCTATCTTGATTAGGAATTTTTTCAGAAAATGTTAAACAAAATTTACAGACAATATAGCATTTGTATCTTAATTCTAACACAGAATCTTCACACCTTTTTTTCTGCCTAATCATATATATTATTTTCATTTAAGTGTCCTTTAAAAAAATTGTCAGGGTAAGAAAATGTTCTGAATGTCTAACCAAATGAAAAAGAACATTTTTTAAAGCATCAAAATGTCAGTGTGAAACTATGAGCATACTACACATTTTGTTATCAAAAATCCTATCACTGCTGCAGCTCTTCAAAGAAGGATTGTGCATGATAGCGCCAAGAGCCAGAAAACATGAGCCCTATCTGAACACTGACTTTCTAACTCACATATGGATTTACTTCACTCCGAGTTTCCTGAATGAGCACTGTAGGTTGCAGGCTTTTTCAAGTACATCTAGTATAGCTCAATCATTGGCATGTGTAGCAAAGCTAATACTCTGTAAAGCTACAGATGATAGAAATTAAGCTACCTGTCCCTGAAGTGGATGTGGAGGCATTAAAGAGGAAAGGAATGACTTAAGTGAAAAGAAATGTAGGTAACTTTTCCTGACCGAATGCAACTAATGTTTCAAGCCCTGTGTGCAGAAATTCCCTGCTTTGCACTACAAAAAGAACTCAATATGAATGCTTCCTGCAAGAAATATCTATATGATAACTTGACTTTCACAATGAAGACTTTAAGCATACTGAAAACAAGCTAAGAAACAAGAAGCCTTGCAGCAGAGACATTTCAGCAGATAAAAAGCTTGTACCGTAACCCCTCATGGCTGGAATATTTTGTATTAAGGAAGACCAAATATTTTAAAGTTTGAAAGTTACTAACTCCTTATACCGTGCTCAGGTTGTGGCACGTGTACGTGAAGGTGGAGAGGAAGGATATGAAAGTACATCTGAGAGCGCAATTGTTTACTTAAAGGCCTTTCTGAAATCACTGCAGTTGCTGAAAATGGAAATGTTACTTGTCCTGCTATTTACATTTATCTGCAACCTACCTCAGAGAGGCAAAAAAGTATCATGAATAATAATTCTAAAGCATTTTTAAAAGATATTTATAACTGCCTTTTGTTTTACCTGTCCCTTCCCCTGCTAGAGAACCTCTTCAGTCCTCATCCTCTGTTTCAGTCCTCCTCCCTCCAGAAACCTCCTGGGACCTGCCTAATGGTCACTGGATCACAGTTCTGCTGACCAGAGATGCTGCTTACAGTCTCACACCCTTCCATTTTCACACCCTGCATGGTGTATTCATCTGTGTGAGTTATTTCTCTTTCTTAAATAATTATTGTAAACTCTGAAGTTCCCTTAAATACACAACCACTGATAACTACATGGCAATATAAAAGAGAGCCCACGCTACTGCTTTGGGATGGATTCTGACAAAGCGTCCTAGAGCTTGCCCTCTCTCACTCTCTCTCTCTCTCTCACGTACACACAATTTGCGATTTAACATAAATCCAGCTTCCACAGTGGAATTCTGATCTCACTCCTGAAAGGAATTAAAAATATACTGAATCATTCATCCTGCTCTGGATTCTCTGCACAACTGTTGCCATCATAAAAATCAAAACCAGTCCTCCTAGAGTTACCACGTGTCCCTACCAGAGATACTCTACTTATTCTCTGAGAATAGTTCAAAAATGCAATGTCATCTACCTGTTCATGTAGATTTTGACCTGTGATGATCCTTTGATAGCAGTGATTGTATTCTATGTGTCCAATATCCTGGATAACAAGCTAAAAAGTAGCAGTTTTTTACAGTAGTTTAAAAGGATTCTTTGCCCTTTCTTTAACGAGCAGAGGTTGGGCTCGACTGTTCTTGGATGGAAGTTAATCCAGTATGCATTTCAGACGGATATATTTCAACACAAATCTGGAAAAACTACTACATGAAAAAAAATGTTGTCCTTTGATATAAGTGGTTATAAAACTGAGAAGTAAATAAAATCTAGTCAGCTAACAACAGTGTATCTATAAGCAGTAAACAAACTGGTTAAGAAATCTGTGAGAAATAATATAGGAGAGTACAGACCTCCTCAGTGATACTGCAATTTAATAAAACTTGTGTATTCCAGAGCGAATTCCTGTGCTTTAGCTTTAAAAGCATTCAGAGTCTCACACTCTTCCATCTATGCCAGAGCAAACATGTTTCCATCACTGGGGTTTTTTTAGTTCCCTGGCATGAAAATAGAAATTAAATATTTTCCTGAAGTGTTGCAACCTCTAAAAATTGTGTGTGGCATTTTGCTATCACTTCCAGCAAGGAGTCTGTCATTCTTGGAGACAGTTGATGCCAGCAAACACTAGCACATAAGTTTGCAATACTTTGCTCCTGACCATGAGCAGTGCAGCTTCCCAGGTGCCACGCTCATAGCGCTCACATCCCACTCCTACAGATGTCCTGGTGATCATTCATCACCTCCGTGATTTCCACTAAGAAGCAAAAGGTCCTCAACGTGCTTCTCAGCTGCTGTTTCATCTCACCATGACTAAAGAAGCGAAGGTGTGCACATCATCTCCAAGGAACAACCTCTAATGAATGGCCTGTCAGCCATGTCTCTCATTAAGGAACAAAGGAGAAAAAAATTGCATGGCTGACGTCTCTTCCATAAATCCCATATACAGGAAGGTGTAGAAGCTGGCTACTTTAGGAAAAAAATATGCAGTGAGCTTCCTTTATTTTTACTGCTATTTTACAGCTGTATCAGAGATTTGTTCTGTCAAAGGCATTTCCAGCAGCTTTAATCTAAAATGCCTGCCATAGAGAGTACCCATAATATCAGCTTTTCATACCTGCTTGCCTACCAGTGTGGTTTACAAATAAATTGTGAAGGGGATGGGTTCTTTAGGCTCCAGTAGGATGAGTAGCTCAAAGGATCATAACAAATCATTGCTTAAACAAAAAACGTGGAATTCACTTGGGCTTGCATTGGCTTCTCTGTTGTGTTTGAATAATTCCAGTAGGAGAATTTATCAGCAATAATATTCATGGAAATGGATTTCTAAAAAGAATTTTAGAGGCTATTAATTCTGACCCCAAAAGCCTCTTTCCAGGCAAGAACAAGGAATGTGGACAGTACATGTATCCAAGAATATTTAACATCTTTCAATTTTTACCTACCAATAGTGATCTAACTTGTAAAGCTATTATAAATCAAAGCCAATTTTCAGAAAATACTCATTAAAAAAATTTTAAGTAAAAATTAATAATTGAATGCCTAGCAGAGTTACTGATGGTGGTAGTCAGCCACTGATAAAAATGCAGCACCCCTACTTCCGTACAAATGGCATTCACCTGAAGGCTTGTAAAAAAGCAAGTAAATACATGAGGTCTGTATTAAAAAATAAATAGATTTGTATTCAAAATGATAATCAGAAAAGAATCAAACTAAGTCAAGCTGAAGCTTGAATAGAATAGTATCTTCAAAAGAAATAGTTTTGTTTGGTTACTTTCTTAAACTAACTTATATGACAGGCATTCAGAATCTCTGGGGGTCATAAAGCATACATTAGACACCCTGAAGGATCTCAAAACCTTAGTGAAACAGTGGTGTGTGGATCATTGGTGGGGGAATGGAGGGAGGATAGCATGGATTAGATGTGGATTAGAAGTTGTTTTTAGAAAAAACTCATAAATAAAACACTTAGGCCCAGATTCAAGTCTCAGATATGTGGCATATATCACCAGATGCTTGTAAAAATGTTACTGCACTTTCAGACCTAGCCCTGAGTACTCTATTAATTTAACTTGACATTTGTTTTAGTGTTTAATGGATTAGTGTGTGAAAATGCTTGTGCAACTGCCTTCCTATGTTTGATCATGCAGTTTCCAGGAGTTCATGGGCAAATAGATAGAACAATGTGTTGTTGGTTGTCGTGCATACAGTTACAGAAAATAAAACTTTTATGTGCAGAATTCAAGCCTTATTTTTTAAAAGTTTCATCATTTGCTGCTGAACACATTTTAGCAATACAAAGCATTTCATCTTTCTTCTTGGATGTAGATGATCTTTATGTTAGAGGCCACCATGGAGCTATGCTAGAACCTGGTGTTTATTCAGACAAACACCACATGAACATTTCCTCTTCAGAAAGCTTTTCTGTCCATCTTTGGAGCTAAATTCTATTAATAA
>VYZW01033977.1:22431-34513 GCA_013401315.1 Balaeniceps rex | reverse complement strand
TGATCTTAAGGTCTTTTCCAACCAAATGATTCTATGATTATTTTAAGCTACTGCTTGCTCTCCCTCCCACCCCTTCAGGGCCTAAAGACTATTAAAAAATATGTCTACATGGCCATCACCACGCTTGCGTTTGCAGATTTTTTCTACAACACAGTCTCATGGCTGCAAAGTTGCTTGCACCTCTCCAATACAAAATGAACCAGCTGTATTATTTTGAGTGAANCATCACCACGCTTGCGTTTGCAGATTTTTTCTACAACACAGTCTCATGGCTGCAAAGTTGCTTGCACCTCTCCAATACAAAATGAACCAGCTGTATTATTTTGAGTGAAAATGGACAGGAGTTTCACCTTTTCATGAAATATTGAGTCTTCAGCTCTTGCTGAAGTATCAGTATGTTGCTGTAAGCCCACGGCTCTAAAGGAATAAAGACTCCTTTCTTAAAAATGCTTTTGCTTGCTTGCCATCCTAGCTATCATATTTAGGAACAGAGGAACTTCTCAGTCAGAGCAAATAATTTTGAGACAGTTTTTGCTTTTCTCTGTTATTGGACAGGTTTAACCACTGAATTCCTCTCATCTCTCCAGTCACCTTATCAGTTCTCTGACCATCAATGGCAGCTTTCTTCTTCCTCTTCTGATTCGCAGCTTACTTGTGTATGTAAGCTACTAAATTCTGTACTACAGTAATATCAGGTTACTTGCCAAATACAACAGCCTGTAGTTTACAGGATGTTAAAAAAGCAGCTAGACTTTTCAGCTTTAGATCATATAGCACAAGGCAGTTTCCAGTTCCTAGCTTATGAATCTACCAAAATAAAATAACTGATTTCTATAACACATCACCTCCAATTAATTAATACGGGAAAAATGGGGAATATTTCAATTCTGTATAAGATTGTTTATAGATTTACAGTACCTTTTGTATTTGACATTCAGCAAGGAGTAACCTGCACCTCCAATACACAGTGGATAGAGCAAATATGACAAGTATTTCATAGCCTAATAGACAATGAAAATAGTTCGTTAGCTTACATTTTATATACAGGAGATTTGTCATGACATTAGCTAGAAGACAGCCACATAATCTTTTTTCCTGAAAAATCTTTTCCTATTTCCAGGTGTCTACTATTATTTCCAGTATGCTTCCAGTTCTAGAGAATGTGGTGAAAATTCCAATGCTCAGTTCAGACCACCAAGGCCCTCAGAGCATAAGCAACAAGAAGCAGCAGGAAGATCAGAGTCTAAGAGTAGCTCTCTGCTTAACTTCCTGATTTCTTCAACTNCTGTTTCTTTTCATAAATTACTAGAATTAATCTTCACTATCTCATCATCCACATAATGATGATCCACTTGACAACTATGAGAAAATGAAAAATGCACTTGTAGCAATAAAGAGTGAAACAAGTCAATCAGCAGGCCACATATATATACTTTATAGATCAGAAGTCACAGAATTCCCTCTTACCTGGGCGTCATACTCCTCAGTTTTCTTTTCAGAGTCATTGTATGTACCAAACTGCAATACATATACAATATACAATCAAGTNACTGCAATACATATAAAATATACAATCAAGTCAGAACCAGGGGAAAAAGTACTTGCTGTCCAACTCCCTAAACTGAGATTTAAACTGCAAACTAAACTGCTTAAACATTAAGCTAGGTAACAGTTCAAAGTCCTTATAAGTTTCTATACAAGAGTCATATAAATGTCCTGTGCAGCCTGCCAAATACAGGGTAGGCAAAAAGTTTAATTTTTTCCTTCATATTTTACACCAAACATCCAGGACTTCTTTGCTTAGGAGAATGCTGTTGAGACAGCAGAGTTCACAAAGCAAAAGTCAAGTGGCTAAGAATTTGGCAGATACAGAAAGCCATTATTAAAAGCAATAACCATTTTCATGCATGAAGAGGTCAGTTACGGATTATCTCCACATCTCCAGAAATTGTCACTGC
The DNA here is from genome assembly GCA_013401315.1 of Balaeniceps rex. Lineage (NCBI taxonomy): Eukaryota > Metazoa > Chordata > Aves > Pelecaniformes > Balaenicipitidae > Balaeniceps > Balaeniceps rex. The sequence goes on along the minus strand of VYZW01033977.1, from coordinate 32,555 downwards.
TTAAACACGGTTCCTTGAATACCGACAAAGGAACAACCAGAGCTACGAGCCACTCAAGATGCATGGACTTCAAGCAGCACAAACCCCAGTACTTCTTGTGAAGTAAACACTGAAGATTAGACTACTGTTTCTCCTATCAACAAGGGAAACTTTCAATGCAGATTGTACTTTAAAAAGTATTAATTTGAATCCCACCCGCCTCTGCATGTCCTGCAAACAGTCTCAAGACTTACATTTTTACCCAGAAGATTTGTCAAAGACTGTCCTGTCCCCAGAACATGTCACGTCTTCTACTAGTTCCACAATGGACAAGTTATACCTACAGCTTCATGAAAAATTCAGTTTCGTTCTTCAAATCATTATGCCAGTTAAGAGTGCCTTTCCAACACAGTGGCAGGAGCACAGTCCCACCTGTTAAGATTTAGCAGGACTGACAGAGGAGTTCTGAAGTTTCTGACACCACAAATACACACAAATAGCTTTTTCTTCTACAGAATTTATCAAAGAAATTCCCAAGTTTGAAAATGCTCATCCAGCTTTTGGATTAAGCCATCAATAAAGAGAAGATGTACATAGGAAACTTTCATAGTTTTTTTTAATCTTCATTTAACCGAAAGCCAAGTTGCACAGTAACCTGGAAACAGATTGAAAGCTCAAGAATGTAATCATTAACAGGCCAATGTCTACTATACCTGAATTTTGGGTCTCAAGCCTTGCCACTTGATGGTCATTTTCAAAGCTTTCTTCACTTTCCAGAGCTGTGATTAGGAAAAACAAAATGTGCACATAAAGAATTATCCAAAGCAATGTCTTATGCAGGATTCAGATACTCAGACTCAAGACCCCAGAATACCTATTTTAAGCACCCATTGCACAAGACAGCAACAGCATGATTGCAGCACACTGCCTGCATCTGCATACAAACCAAATGCTGTGTCGCCAGACAAATACAACATTGGGAGCATGAGCTATTAAGTCTCCATATCAGATGATGTACTTTAAGTGAAATAATGTATTCCTTCCAGGATATCTGGACTGCAGTGCTTAGGTGGGGGTTAGCTGCTCTCAGCACCAGCATGCACCCCAGGTCAAGCATTTAGAGAATTCTCCAGTAACCACCTGCCAAGCAAGTTTTTACATGCCTTCATGCCTTCGAAGTCAGCTGGGATCTGCAAGATGAAGGTGCCTCAGAACTCCTAACAGCAATTAAGTGACTTACACAATCATTATATTTCCAGTAGTGCGCTACAAGCAAAAGTCAGTGAATCCACTGAATTGTTTGGCTACTTACTGTACAGCTGCAACAGGTTGACCCAAAGCTTCAGTGCACCTGAAAATTTTACTCATTTACCCACCCAACCCTCCTATACAGATTCAACAACTCAGGCAATGTAGTAAGCTCACCAGGAGAGCTACACTCCATGAAGGTTTTTGTGGACAAGGTTTGTTTGTTTAACTTTAGATACACCAATATTCTCTTCTTGCCCATCATATCTTCCAAACAACAAGTGCAATATGGTAAAGAGGATCCTTTACTGTCATCTTTGATGCAAGCGAGAAAAATACTTATTACAGAAGCAATGTCACTATCAGTACTGCATGAGAAACAGGTGTTAAGAACAAGTTGTGAAAAAGCTCTTCCCAGCAGACAAACTCCTTTGAGATGTATAGTCCTTATGTTCATTCTCACCTTGAGACAACCATTTTATCTCACCATCACTTGAGAGGAGAGATATGTTACTTCAACAGAACCTACAGAACATTTCCCCTCCATTTAAGTCTCCCACACAGTGTTCCTATATAATCCTTTCAACCCAGTTCCCCCAGCCTGCAATCCAAAAGCAACATACTGGAAAATAAGGCACATGAGAAAGATGATAGGAGCCAAACAGTCATAGGGACTACAGATCTGAGAGAGATGTATTTAACAGATCTTTGGGCAGCTCCAAGAAGAATCTCAGACAGGCACAACGACCAAATGAGATCTGGATCTGCCTGTGCTTAGGTAGCGGCAACCAAGAAATCCATCTTCATTATAAAATAGAAATGCAGAATCTACTCATTTAGATATAGGATCAAAACAACAAAATATGTTGTTTTGGAGCAGCATATTTATAGGGATATACATTTATCCCTGAAACTGTTAAAATTTCAGACAGCTAAAAAAAAGTTTGAAATATAAGACTAGATTTGTATTTATAGGAACAAAAACACCAGCAAATCTGATACAGAAAACTTAACACACAGAAATACATCAGACGTAAAAATCTCAACTTACTGAAAAATAATGTTACAGGCAATTAAATGGTACTACTTAGGACACTACTGTTCATAGTTTTTGCAAGACCTTAATCTGTCTTATACAATAAGCTGAAATTTAAGGATCGCTTTGTGACTCTGCATTCAACAATTTAATCACTAACTAAAAATTCTGAACCATTTTGTTTCCACAGGGATTATCTGCAACTATAACAGATGCATAGTCAAAAATTTCACACAGAGTCCTGAATTTACAAATACTGAGAAGTAATTAGATCTGCAAGCAATGCTAGGTAGAGAGATCCCACCATTACTGCTGACTTTGAGCTTTACTACACATAGAGCAGGCTTCTAAGCAGTACCTGCAACCCACTGACTGGACATGATCTGCTGGAATAATGAATGCAGGCAGCAGTCTCCTCCTTCTCCAGGCACCTCAGTCACGGCCAGGAAGAAAGCTGCAGACCTGTGGCACTGCCTGATGGCACACAGCCTGCTCTTTGACAAATGTTTCCATGAAGGCTTGTTGACATGGTTATACATGCCCAGTCAGGAGCAATGCCTATCAGATGATGTGGTAGGAAGGAACCTCAGCATAGCTCTACGTTTGGTTTCCACAATACCAGCTGGCCCATCCCAGAAAAAACTGATACTTCCAGTTTAGTTATTTGATAAAGGGACACAATCTCTTCTAACACTGAAAACCAGTTAAACAATGCTGCAAAGACAGCATACTACAACAGCAGTATATTCCCAGTAACTACTTTAGCATTCTTTTTCTACAATAAACTATGGATGTTGCTGCGAATACTGGTATTTGGTTCTAGAGCTTTAAGAACTCACCTCAATCACTGCACCAATGCCTGCTGGGATCAGTACCAATAAACTTGTTTGCTCATCCAAAAGGAAAAGAAATATTACCACAGTACTAAAGCATCGCCAAAGCACTAGATGGAAAAAACAAAACCGAAAGGCTTATTAATATTTAAATGAACAACTGAGATGACAGAAGACTGTTGGCCTATTTACTATAATTCTGCCGTACGTAGTTTAAGCATGAACTTCTATATACATCTTGATATATCAAGTAGTCCTAGAAACAGCCAGTGATCTGTATACCTCCAGGCAAATAAGGAACAAAAACATTTTATGAAATCCTTATCACAAAAGATGAAAGGAAATCAGAATATTTAAGGAAGACTTCGGTACTGCAGCCATTCAGCAATGTATCAGTACTATTGTGAACTACGTTCATGATTCTTGTCTGGAGGAAGCTGAAAGGCTGTGAGGTAATGTAATGTCAGTCTTTGAAACTCATGCAATTAATTTAATGTTTGCAAATGTTAAGAAGTATATTTTAGGGTTATTTTTCAGGTTTTGCAAAATCTTGGATTCTTTTAAGTGTCTACCAACTAATTCTTAGATTCGAACATCCATCCCCCTAAGCGGGAACAGAAAGAGAGAAGAGCTACACCACACTCAGACATCAACAATTACACCGTACATATGCCAACAGCAGTATAAATGCCTTACAAAAACAAAGGCACTCCGAAAAAGACAGTAAGCAGATTTTCCACACGGGACTTGCAGGACAGCATCACCCATGACAGCACATTCTCTCCACCCACAGGGTTTTTTCTGATCCTCAATCTTTTCTCAAAGTATTTTTCTGTTCCTTCAGCAAAGGAAATCTGGTGACTGACTTATTCTCAATTGTAAGACAGTCAAACCTCAGAAGTGACATGAGTGCTTAAAAGCAAGAGATGCTTGAGCACAATGCCAACGAAGTTAAAACCAGCTTGTTAGCCATGTTCTTTTCATACACAAACACATCTCATTTTGCCATTTTGGTGAATTTACAAAGTTTCAACTTAGAGTAAGACTAAAAACACACAGTATATATTAGATGGCATACCCACAACACTTTGCATTCTGGCCCATACCTGCTTTTGTAGACATCCCAATCATGCTCCTCTTTTTCTTCCAAAAACTGATGTCATTTTTGAATGCAAGGAAATCAAAGAGAAGCTGCAAATGGCAAGAAACACACTCATTTGTTCAAACATGCACTAGTTAAAGACTACCAGCTGAACTGTTAAAAATGCATTTAAGATGCAACTGCAAGAAAAAACTGTTTTAGAAGTCTCAGAAATAAAAATTAAATACCACAATTAAAAGCTAAAAAGAAAAACTATTTGAGAAGCCCAAGCTCCAAAAGCAGTGCAAAATGACAGGAGGAATTCCAGGTACTGCTACTACTACAATGCTGCATCTGGTTGTCCTGGTTTCAGCTGAGTTAGAGTTACTTTTCTTCCTAGTAGCTGGCATAGTGCTGTGTTTTGGATTTAGCATGAGAAGAATGCTGATAACACACTGATGTTTTAGTTGTTGCTAAGTAATGCTTAGACTAGTCAAGGACTTTCTTTTTCAGCTTCCCATGCTCTGCCAGGTGCACAAGAAGTTGGGAGGGGGCACAGCCCAAGATAGTTGATCCAAATCGACCAAAGGGCTATTCCATACCATATGACGTCATGCTCAGTATATAAACCGAGGGGAGTTAGCCGGGGGGCAGCGATCGCTGCTCGGGGACTGGCTGGGTGTCGGTCGGCGGGTGGTGAGCGGTTGCATCACTTGTTTTCTTTTCCCTGGGTTTTGTTTGTCTCTCTCGTTCTCCTTTTCATTACAATTATTATTATTATCATTATTATTATTACTATTATTATTATTTTATTTCAATTATTAAACTGTTCTTATCTCAACCCATGGGTTTTCTTACTCTTGCCCTTCCGATTCTCTCCCCCATCCCACCGGGGAGGGGGAGGGTGAGCGAGCGGCTGCGTGGTGCTTAGTTGCCGAGTGGGGCTAAACCACGACACTGGTAAAGAATGCTAGTGACCCAATACAGGGTGACACATGATAGAGGATGAAGAACTGAGGACCCTGAGGAATTGCTCACCTCCTTGACAGACCAGGGAAAGCCGCATTAAATTAGATTCAAAGTGCTTTGTATTGGATTGGTAGTCAATTTAGGCTGGGATAGTACCACAGGTTTTTAAAAATTCCTAAAATACAGCACGTCATTTTCTCCTCTCTGTTTCATCACCAAGAAGTTGATCTGAACTTCAAGGACATTTTAGCATTGAATTTATTTGTACTGAATATTTTTTCCCAGAATTTTCAGTATTTTTGTTCAGAATAGAATAGGACAGTTCAGTTGGAAGGAACCTACAACGATCACCTGGTCCAACTGCCTGACCACTTCAGGGCTGACCAAAAGTTAAAGCATGTTGTTAAGGGCATTGTCCAAATGCCTCTTAAACACTGACAGGCTTGGGACATTGATCACCTCTCTAGGAAGCCTGTTCCAGTGTTTGACCCCTCTCTCGGTAAAGAAATGCTTCCTCATGTCCAGTCTAAACCTCCCCTGGCACAGCTTTGAACCATTGCCATGCATCCTGTCACTGGATCCCAGGGAGAAGAGATCAGCACCTCCCTCTCCACTTCCACTCCTCAAGAAGCTGTAGAGAGCAACGAGGTCGCCCCTCAGCCTCTTTTTCTCCAAACTAGACAAACCCAAAGTCCTCAGCTGCTCCTCACAGGACCTGCTTTGCTGCCCTCCTCTGGATGCATTGAAGGACCTTCACATCCTTCTTGAATAGTGGGGCCCAGAACTGCACACAGTATTCAAGGAGAGGCCGCACCAACGCTAAATACAGCGGGATAATCACCTCTTTTGACTGGCTGGTTATGCTGTGCCAAATGCACCTCAGAATGCGGTTTGCCCTTTTGGCCACCAGGATATTTTTCAGTATTTCCTTTAAGTATTCAATGACTCAGAAAAAAACAGCACAGATTCAAGAAATTCTTGGGTCAGAGAATTTTAATGAAAAAGTGTATTTTTTTAATTTGGGCAAATCATACACAAAAGAAAAAATATCAGAAGAGCTAGTCCCAGCCTACAGATATCTTACAACCTAATAAACAGAATAGAAAAAAATAACTTAAAATGGCTGAGAAGTCTAAGGGTTTCCAACCAAATTAATTGTAATGTAAGTATAAAGAAACATAACATGCCCAGCAAGTTCTTATCTATCCCAGAATATGGGAACTGTATTGAGCGTAGTTGTAGATGACAGAAATATTCAAAGTAGAACAATAAAGTTTAAAAAAATTGTTCATTAAAACGAAGATTTATACTTAAACCAAGACACACACAATGCTGACAGACACACACAACAAAAAACAACCATGCCTAGAGCTACAAGCTCTGCACTTTAGAGTGACAATTTTTTGACGTAATCTAGATCAGCTGATCTAAATTTCTCCAGGGGTTAGAAGTCAGAGACTCAAACCCTACTGTTGGTGCCCAAGCTATGCCACTGCAGCAGTAAACTTTGTGATAACTCAGCTTAGCAGAAAATGTGAACCAATGTTGACAGGCATATTAATTCTGGGTGCTTTGGTTCAGCTAAAAAAAAGGGATGATAATGAAGTTAAATGTTTCATATTTCAGTCAAGACTGTTTAGTTTATACCTAGTTATCTCATATTTCTATCTTCTTTGAGATTTTTATATTAACTTGGTATTGGAAATACAGCTGACTTGTACCAGAAACCTCTTCTGTCACTCTACTGAAATTACTATTTCCAAGAACAGTTCCCAATAAATGAAAGAGTTGAAGTTCAACCCATCACCAACCCCTTTATTTTTATTTCATGTGCTGTAATTCCTAAAATACAAAGTTTCTCCACTTACATGAAATGCTGCTACGAAGAATGTCAAAGCCAGAAAGTACAGGTTAGTATCAACAAAAATTCCTTTTACTTCATCTGCATCCTTTTCTGAAAATCCTAAGAGAAAGAACAAGTAATTACGCAAGAAGTACTAGACAGTTAATTGCTGTTATGCTAGAGTCTAGTAGGAAAGGAATCTTATTTCACCTGCACATGTTTTATTAAAGAATCATAAATCCAAAACAAGATGGCAGATTTATTGGTAAAACCCAAGTCTACCTATGTTTTGGCTAGTTATTTAGCTTGCCTTAAACAAACCCCATCACTTACAAGCAGACTGATATGGCTTAATGTGTTGTGTAACTACAACCAAGCTGAACACCAGAGACACAAATGACAAGACACAAGAAGTCATTCTGGCCTGAGTGGGAAGAAAAAGGATTATTCAACTTGGCCTCTGAGCTTTTATTTGATACATAAGAAAAGTGAGCTTCACATTAAAAACCGAAAAATGAGAAAAGGACTACACTGTGGAGGACAACAATGGTCAGTGGGAAACGTGGCCATATACGCAACTGCCTAGACCCCAGATCATGGATTAGGCATCAACTCTTTTGACAGTCCTTGCAGAATTAACTTGGAAGCTTCTCTTTGATAAATGGAAAAAGGCGAAGCATCTTCCAGAAATCACAATCTGTAAGCTGAATACATATTCTCTACTGTCTTATGAATTCTCCTAAAGGAGGAATGTTGCTTTCTTGTTATATACCAGACAACCATTAATTCAAAGGAAGTTAGAGCCTGTCCATGATAAATATGGTTGCCACCACCAAGGAGTGTGTTTTCCAGAAGATACAGCATCCGTTTGAACTCCTTCAGCCAGTGTTAAGATGCTTTCTTCATGAAGTAGAAAGTTCCAGCCACTGTGATTAAAGTCTACCATTCCCAGAAAATACACGATGCTGCTTTTACGGCAATGGTGCTAGTTACGACACTGGTGAGTTCAGTACCAATTTACTTTGTCACATCAGCTGTCCTGCATTACAGCAAGAAGAATGTCAACTTACCTATTTTCAAGTGATTTTGGTGTTTTGCTACTGATCTAAGGTGACCTTTTCATAAGTTATTCCAAAAGGAAAATTTTAAATCTTAAGTTTCACTATCTGCATACTTATAGAGAACAAGTAGCATCTTAGCTTAAGTACTGTGTCTTACAATACTACACTCTGAAGCTAGTGCTGAACCAGAACAGACTTCTTTTTTTCCCCCAGAGGAATCAATGCCTTAAACGTTATGTTGTCCATCATAAAATATTTATTTAGAGATGACAGTAAATAACCAACCCCTTTCCCTCTTACTGACTAAATTTTGGTGAACAAAGAACAACACTGAGTAGTATGGAAGCAACATTACCCCTGCATATATCTCTTGGGAAACTAGTAGAATACTGCATCTATCTGCATTAAAAAAAAAAAAAGAAAGATAAACTGGGAAGGATTAAAGAATCATTAAAATAATACAGCACAGAAGCTTTTAAGATCTCCTGGCTTGAAAAAAAGTTCAAATTGCTGTCTGAAGAGCTTAAAAACAGAGGATCAGAAAAAAATCCTACATTCATATACATCAACACCAATTCAGTTACGATGTGGTTCCTTAGTCTAGCATAAAGAAGCCAACTACATTCTAGTGAGAGAAAACTAAGTCAGCAAAGATAACCCTGAAAATAAGATGCGGATTTTTAAGAGTGATGATTAGACTCACAAAGGTGTGCATCAGTAGAACAAACATTTAAAGACAGTAAAAGCTTGGCTATACCATCACCAACACAGAGCATACGAACTTCAGAGTGAAAGTGTACGCTCCATTACATTCAAGCAAAACACAGAATTTAACAGTTTAGTGCATGTAAAGTCTCCAGTTTATCTGAATTACCTTATAAATTTGTAACTGAGCCAAAGTGAGAAGCCAGCCAGTTCTGAAGTGTCAGAAGCAGTACGATCAGAACCCAGATTCCTTCTTCATGCTCAGTTTGAGCCCAAAGGCTTTGCTGTGCCTGTCTGTATTTTACTGTAGGTATATGGCTACAGTGACCAGCTATATACAGCTTATATCAAAGCTTATGTAACACTGATCCAGCTTTTCTGTTCCGTGGATGATAGGGGAAACCTGTGGCAAAAATTCTCTCCTCTATTTTGGCCTCTTATGCTTTTACAGTAGTACTATCTAAATAAAATTTATTTTAAAAATGGTTAATTCACCTCTGCATTCTTGTTTCCTACCACATGTCAACATTTTATCTCCATTTTTACCTTAAGGTAAAACAACGTAAGATTTGTAGCATTAAACCTTTTCAACAGCTAACCAGAAAAAAGACAGAGTTAAGTGTCATCTATGTACTTAAAAGAAAAAAAATTGAGGGGCTAGGGATTTTTTTGCCCAAAGTTATTAAAGATAAAAAACATACCAAATTGTTGAAGAGAGTACACAGCATCCTGCATGTGGATCCAAAACCGGAGTTTTCCAAGAGATATTTTGTCATACGACACTGTAAGAGGTAGCTCTGTTGTTGAACGATTTATAACCTGTATTTCAAAGAGATATAGTTTCATTTTTAATAGCAGAAAAATTGCATCAATGATTTCCATTCATTTTTTTTTTTAAATAAAGGAAAGTGATTATATCACACCATGATTTAATCACACAATTTTAAGACCTCAGTTTGTTTTTTGAAAGGGAATAAGACCTTAGACTTCTATACTATGGTTGAAGTCTGGGTTTTTTCCCCCAAGAAATGCTAAATTAGCAGTTTGTTCTGATCAAGTTCTTATAGCAACCTCACTGTTACTGTATACAAATTCCTCTGAGAGGTTTATATAAAGTTCCCTCTGCTGGTCTCAGCTCAAGTGGGAAAAGTGTGCTTAAGGTAATTCTCTCTTTTGACAGTTCTCTGAATATATATGCTAAGAATACCTAAGCTTGAAGATTAAAAAAAAAAGGAAAAAAAATCCTATCCCAAAGGCCACAGTCAGAACTTTACTAAATTGAGGCTGTTTTTGAGGGAAATTAAAGTTACAACAACTCATACCAAAACGAAATGTGGGGACGTAAGATGATCCTACTTGCTTGGAATGG
>VYZW01033977.1:3986-16002 GCA_013401315.1 Balaeniceps rex | reverse complement strand
AGCACAAGCCAATACAGTACTATTTATATGGTTAACACTGGAAGTAATTTAAGCAAGCTGTGAACAGAAGCTACTGCCTGCATTTAGTAGCCTAAAGACCTACCTCTGCTTTTTAGTATTTTCTTGAGAAAATGACATAATGTAGGAACACACATTGTCAAAGTAAAATAAAGCCAGTCATAAAGGGAGAAAAAAGATGTCATAGGAGATCAGCTGTGACTCTTCAGCACTTGCAGTTTGTACAGATAACTTGCAGATGAAGGGTAACTGGAAAGGTCAAGGGACAGTAATTGCTTTAAAGGCCAGAAGTATGATTTGAGAACAAGGGGGTATGAAGTCTGCTGCAGCATTTTTCTTGTGTCTTTGTAGTTCTGCTTTGTCTTACTATGATAACTCCGTTCAAAAAAGTATTCTAAACTCTGAGCTGCCCAGGAACAAGCTATCTCCAATAAGGTTTTCTAGTACATAATATCTTACTAATTGTCACTACCAAAATGCAAGCATTAAGAATATCTATTCTTGTCTCCTAAGTGCCAATTTAAACATAAAATGCTAAAGGAGACCAGGGAGGATTTCTGAAGAAATGTGCATTAAGTTTATAATAACAAATCTAGCAAAATTAAGTCATCGACTTACATCTTCATGTAGCGGTGAACATCAGCAGGGAGGGATGATCCATCAAACACAAAATCTTCCACCATGACATTTAAGGTTAATCTTGACCTCCAGTGAGAGACAGGTTCATCTAGAGCATTGGTCTGTTTTTCTGCTTCAATTTGCTTTAAAAATACAATAAACATACATGCTGCTAAACAATACAGAATTTTGAATAGGGTAATACTCGTGACTCATGGAAATGATGGAGTCATTAACTATATCACAAAACAGAAGCCCACTAAGAAACACTTTACATTAATTTTGACCAGATCAAGTATTTTGCTCAAATACGACAGAACGATTTGTAAAGGCCCACCATAATCTGACACTGAAAAACTTCAGTGCCCATTCACAGCCTTGTTCATCCATGAATATTCAGCTGATTAATCTTAATACCTTAGGAATGCAGATACTAGTCAGAAAAAGTCACTTTGAAATAAGGACTGTAGAGTAATCAGATGTTACTTCAAAACAGTCAAAAGGATGTGGATATCAATCGTATTAACCATTTTGGGGAATAAAAAGATTAGACCATTTGTTTTGAACTTCTAAGCTTCCAAATGCTGTATAAAGCAGTGCTGAAACTGAGTCCAACCTTAGCTTTCAGTAGATGCTTATCCCCAGGGCATTCTACTTGCTTTTCTTCAGACGAACACCACCTGTTCTGACTTCTAGTGTTGGACTCTAGCCTCAACTCATTTTCAACTATATTCTGACAGGATTTACAAACAGCACTGCTGGCTACAGCTACATTTCAGATTCCAAAGAATAACAGAGTGAAATTCTCAAGCTCCACGAAATGAGGCACAACAGCCATTCACAAGTATTTCATTAAATAACACCACATTTTTTCTCCCCTAGCAAGTAATCATAGCATTTGTCAAAGTATACGATCTTATTCTCTTGAACTGAAGTGGAAAGTAAGAACATCCTAAAGGAAAAGAAGCAATTTGACATTGGCCACACACCAATTTCAAAATCAGGTTCACATCTCTGTTTTATAACAGCAAAGCGTATTATTTCACATGAATCCAATTCACTCTAGAAAGCAGCATCACACCGTTACAGAACAACACAGTATTTCTACCAAAAGCAATGGATCCTTAAAGAAGTAATTAATGTTAACTAGGGAAGTGTTTTAATAGCAGCCAGTGTTATAGAGGGCTCTATCTCTGCTGTGCTGAGTGGTCTGCTATTAGTGTACAAGCTAATAATCAAGAAGAGGGGTTTTGATTTTTTTATTCCTAGTATCACCGTTAGTGTAAAGATGGAAGCACAGCAGATGCTAACACTAGAAGCGTCTATGAAAGAAACTACTTTTTTTGCAGTTGTTCACCTACAGAAAGAAAAACCACCTACCTGTGTGGCTGACTCTCCAGTGAGCAAATTAATCTCTTCTGGTTTAGGGACCATGTATGTGGTCAGAGGGCTTACTATATGCACTTGCTTACCATCATGCCAAGGCAAAATGCCAGCATGATGAAGAAATATATATGCATATAATGTGCCATTATTTCGGGTTTTCTTTGGTACAGAGACATTCACTGTCCTAAAATACAAAATAAATACGTTATGAGATGACATAGCACACACTGAAATATTTTACTATAACATATAAGGATCACTGAAGATGTTCTGGAAGCAAGCAAAAAAAGGTTGGGGACATAAAAAAAAAAAAAGAAAGGAGAGACATTTGGGTTGCCTGGCACACAACAGTTAGTTCTGGCTAATATGCCCTAATGAGCCGTGGCTGGATGGGATCAATTTATATACCCCAGTATGTATCGCAACATTTGCATTTCCAAAGTTTTATTATTATCTTAAGATACTTTAATTTTTGTCCAATTCATACTTTATTACCCTACATAACACAGGGCTGCATCATCAGTTCTTTTGTTGTTTTCCCCTGCCGATAGGTCATAGGGCCAAAATTATCACAGTACTTGTAGAAAATAGCCTTCCATGTGCTGAATATGTATCACAGATTGTATACATGATGCAAAGTTTAAAAAGAAAATCACAAAGTTTTACCAAGCACTTTGCATTAATAAAATATCTTCTCAGCTATGGCATGCCAAGCACAGAACTCTAGATAGGAGCCCCAAACTTGTCACTCCCCTTATGTTAGCCAAGAAATCATCCTACTTGCAACCTTGCATAATGCCTCCTCTATTCCTGCAAATTTGCTCAGGTTATTTTGCTCTGAATACTTTCAATGGCCTGGCAGACTCTGCCAGTAAAACAATTCTTATATTTTTAGGTCTGCCAGAGATGAAGCTTAATATGACCTAGACTGCAGACCAACGTGTTCTTTAATTATAGAAAATGCAGAACACAACAGACCCTGGGAGACTCTGCGACAACAGAGTCAAGAATAAGGTGACTATTTTAAACAAAAAAAAAAAGCGAGGCAGCAAACATGAAGCACAAAACAAGTAGTTCTAATAATTTTAATCGTATAGAGGCATATGTAGACTACAGCATTATACTCAGAAATTTGTCTAAGGGCACAATCTTTTTCTGTCTTAGCACCAACATCCCTTTAGAAGATCTTGAAACCCTAAACTACCAGAAAAAGAAGGCTTACTTTCACGATTATTAGCACTGAAACAGTTATAGAAAAGCATGTTGCTAAAACACAGGAAAAGAGAACACGGTTTGACTTCCAAGTCCTATTCCAGGTCTGAAGCCACGGCTATTAAGAACAAAACATCACGTAGCTAGTAGATCGGCTACGCGTGTTATTATAGGAAAGTCTCAAGCACTTCCAGGCACTTTAACCTACAATGGAAAGTCATTTTTACTATTAAAAGCAAAGCACACTTTTGTAAAACATTTGCTTATATGGCTGAAAACAGTATGCTGATCCAAATTAAACAACACTTAAGTTCAGCGCATCATGCGTACATTACTGATCTAGCACAGCTAGCGAGATGAATGTTTAGAGTGGAATCTGAAAATTAAGATAGACAACATCGGACAGCATTCAATATTTGTAAAACCTACAGGAGAGAAACAAGCATTTCTGCATTCACTAGTATAGCTTTGTTTTGCAAGCTTTGTTTCTTGCGACTATGAGATGATTTTCAACGTAAGAAAAGTTTGTCTAAGAGCCTATTCCTCAGCGCCAGGTGAACTTAGCACACCATTTCCATCAAGGCAGGCACTTTGCCAATGTTTAATTTATGAAATATTTTCAGAACCTTTAACTAAAGAGAAAAATACCGGTTTTATTAACAGCAGCACTTTGTCCTCAACTCTGAGGCTGAAATCCAACTAACGTCTCTCCTGCCTTAACATGGCAAATATGGTTATTGCTTTATGAAAACAAGTGTGAACTGAATAGCCTGTACAGCATGCAGAAATAGCTTCAACCCCAAAACAAAGAATGCAAGAACAAAAACTCTACTCTTTCAACACAGCTATTGTGAACAGTCTGCCTTGTTTCATGCACACCTCTACACGTGTAACTACTACTTAGGACGCATACTTCAGAAATAAACAAAGAACTCATCATTCGGATACCTACCTTTCAAATTTGGACTCAATATCAAAATTCTCCACATTCAAAACCAGATCTATATTACTCTCAGCACCAATGTTTGACCGTGTGGTAGTATATACGCTTAGCTGAAATCAAAACACAACACAGAGAAATCAGAGTACAGAAATATTAAATTCACGCATCAGTAAGCTTAGAGTACAGATCTGTATTTCGGCTTCACTAATTTCCCCATCCACACGATGGTTATGTACACTGGGGAAGAAAACAACGTACTCAAAAAAAGCCTAACACAACTTTCTGCTATCCCTTTCCTCCTTTTGGGGGCAGAAAGACATCATAGTATAGCCGCTAAGTACATTTTAATAGGATGACCTATTCTTGAAGTTGAAGTCAGAGATTTCTAAGTCGGCTGAGCCATTTCTCCAGGCAGGCTGCTCTACTCGGCGTACATGCTAACAGGGATACGAAACCAAACAGTAAAACACGCTGTCATCCCAGCCGTCCTTCAGCCACGGGCATTACCCACCGGGCAGGGGAAGCCTGCAGAGCACCAGCCCTGCGCTCCCCGCTCCCCCCCGCGACCGCCGCAGCCCTACAGGGGCAGAGGGAGGGAGCTGCGCGCTCGGGCGGTGGGCAGGCCGACCACGCGTGATCGCAGCCGTCAGCCGAGTCAGCGCGGCGCCTCCCGCACCCACGACCGCCGCGCCGCAGACGGAGGAGACGGGCCCGGGTCGGGACCGGACCCCTCACGGTACCGAGAAGCCCGTTCCGCGGGCGGTCAAGGGCCAACGCGGGGTCCGGCCGCCTCCCTCGGCGGCAGCGGCTGCTCCCGCCGCCGCCGCAGCCCGGGCGCTCGCAGCCGCCCGCCCCTTCCCACCGTCTGGCCGCTGCGCCCCGCTTACCTGCAGCTTGGGCCTCCGCGCCAGGTAGGGCCAGACACACCCCGCCGCACCGCCCCCCGTCGCCGCCGCCGGGCAGGGCCGCGTGTAGACGATGCCGTACATCACCCAGCACGTGTGCGCCACGTAGAGGGCGAACACCCCCACCACCAGGCTGGTGAACGAGCTGCGGCTCAGCATGGCGGCCGCCGCCCCCCGCAGCCCCCCTCAGGATCAGCCGGGCCGCCCTGGGCCGCCGCCGCTCGCGCATCCCCCACGCAGCCAACCACCCCGCCCGTCACTTCCGCGCCCCGCCGTGTTCGTCACTTCCGCCGGGCGGAGGAAGCGCCGCCCCGTCGCTTAGCAACCGGCTGCAGGAGGCGCTCTCCTCGGGGACGGCCTGGCCCGCGGCTGGTGCGTCACGGCGTGACGTCAGGGGGGGCGGCAGGCCTGCTAGCTGCCTTCGCGCAGAGCGACGGGGAGGCCGGCGGCGAAGCGCACGCTAGCCTCCGCCGAGGGGGTTTTCGCCGCGCACCCGCGGCGCTCCAGGAGGGGACGGCGATATGTTTGCCGTACGTGTGGTACTCTGGGCCCCGTGACGTGAGGGGAGGCAGCCGCGGAGGTGGTAGAGGGGCAGGAAGGGGGAGAGGAGGCCCCATCCACCCCGCAGGAGCCAGCTCCGAGAGAACGGCAAGGACATTCCTTAACACAAAGGAATAAGAATAATAAATCCTTCATCTGTCTAACAAGAAATTACCTTCGATACACAGGCTGAAAAGTAGTGCAATATGATAAAAGTTAGGGAAAGGAAGGAAGCAACAGGAGCACGCACTCGAGGACGGTGGCAGCACCCAGAAGAAGGGGAGGGCCAGGTGCCCATCCATCAGCAGGTGAGGGAAGCAGCCCGGGGCAGCACTCCTGCCAAGCAGTCAGTCACACTCTGCTCTCGGAGGCCTGAGCTACCACATGTTGCCCCTCAAGGGAGCTGGGAAGATTATTCCAGGCCGTGCACTGGGAGTTTTGAGTGGTCTTCACATATGCGCTCACGTGGTGTCAACCAGGAGAAAGTGGTGATGTGGGTACGTACCTCAAGTACACCTCAGCCGAGAGCTTCGGGTAGAAGGTATGCAGGGGCAGAAAAAGCACGAGCATGCGGTAAGAGATGACTGCCGCAGCAGCTCAGCGAGGCAGCACAACAGGGAGCTTCCCTGCAACGCAGGCTAGTGAGGAAATGGACACGGGGGCAGGTGAAGGGCTGGGGTAGTCTGGGGTGTTACCATAAGCACATCGCAGGATGTGTGGAGCTTAGAAATACCACGGGGGAAGGTGGAGGTGGATATCTTCCTTAAGAGAAGAAAGTGGTGGAGAATAACAGGAGAAAGGTGGGAAGATGAGGGAGTGGAAGGAGAAGAGGGCATGATGTGAGGGCTCACAGCTCATGCTGCTACCATAGCAGATCACGTCACCTAAAAAGATGCCGAAACGAGAGCAGCGAGGAAGGGCTGGATCCAGCCCCTGCCGGCTCCCTGTTGAACCCAAGCAGCACAGCAGCAGGAGCAGCAGAGGAGGGCTCTGCCGCCACGCAGAAGCAAAGCCAGGGCTATAGCCTGTCACCTCTGGCAGGCCTCACGCTACTCTGGCAAGCAGCAGGGAAAAATGGGGTTAAAACCAGATGGTATCAGGTAGGGGAATCTTCACCCTTGGAAGAAAGAAATCTTGTGGGCATTTTGTGCATTTACACATCTGTAATATTTCATTAATAATGTCAATCACTTCCATTTTGTAATGAATAAGCATTTGTGAAAGCATACCACATTCTGATAGCATCCTCTAGCATTAGTTAAAACATTTTCTAGTGTACTCTACTTTCGTGAGTATAGAGCAAATAAGTTATTTGCAAATTAGAGCTGAAGAAAAAGGAAAAATATATTCAAGCAAAAAAGGTTCAGGTTTTAAAGCTTTTCTTCATAAGAAAGCGTGCCACATTGCTGCTTGACTAGCAGGACTTCGCTGAAAGAATAACTAGCTAGATTAAATTTTGTTTTGGACAAATACAGTATTCAATCTTTTTTCTTACATAGAATTAAATTATATGCATTTGCTACCACCTGCAGATGCCTATTCTTCTACACAAACCACTGTGTGACTAACCTGACTCAGGCCAAAGAACAAAGAACACAAAGCTGCATCCACCCCGTAACTTGAAATTGGAGGCTAACATTAAGAAAAACATTAACAAGCCTTCCCTTGAATCTTCATATCATGATGAACGTATATAATTTCTCCGGTAAACTTCCCCAGTGTTTCACTTGTATTCTTAAAAATGTTCATATTAATGGTTCAGCTTATATCTACTGGACCTCATCATGCCTTTTTCCACCCTCTGTTATGAATTTCTCATGTATGCAGGTATCTGGAGTGTTGGATCACTTCTTGTCTGTTTCCTGGATAAATAAAAGTAGCCAGAGCTACTTCAGTCTAATTTAGACAGACTCATTCTCCAGACTTCTGGAGCCCCTTTTCTGAATCTTCTTTGGTCTTCCGATATTTTTCTTTAAGCACAGAAAATAGAACTGGAGTCAATATCCCTGTCATCCTTAGGGGAAACAAAACAAAACAAAAAAAACAATAACCAAGCCAAAAACCACACCCCCACACAAAAACCCCAGAACACTCCAAGCCCAAACAAAAACCCCTTAAAACTCTGTCATTTCATACTCCCAGTTGTCAGGTAAACAAACACTTCTACACACACTGCCACAGAGAACATACATCAACAAAGCGTGCCTAAACGTATATGGACTCAGCCTTATTCACAATTATGATTTGTACCCTTTCCCTTATTGTAAACCTTGGTTTTTTTTTGTTTTTTTTTTTTTTTAAAATCCAGAGGAAACCAAACATTTTTTGTTTCATTTTAATTTGGCTTCACGCTGAAAATTCAATTTACAAGCCATTCATAAGGAAAATGTCCACTTGGGCAGAATGAGCCATGATTGTATACTGCACATCAACACTTGTAGTGTATCATTTAGTTCCCTCTTAGTAAATCATCATATGACTTCTATAGCATAGTTCAAGCATGTACATCATTTGGCTCAGTTCATCACACGCTATAGTCCATTTCAACCTATCAGACAACTAACAAGAAGAGAACGCTCAAATTGAGGTATTTCCTTTAAGAATTGACTGATCAGTGGTATTCAGAGGTAATGTTAAATCATATAGTTTTAAACATTGAAAAATGTACAAAACCAAGTTCATTTTTAAAAAATATTATCCTTAGTCTTCCATGCATGTTAATAAAAAATATAAAAATCAAATTTGTAGCACTGAAGCTATACTTTTTGTTCTGCAAAAGTATTTCCACAATTGGAACCACAAGCTACAGTCATCTTTACTACACTACTTGTTTTTGCTTTTCAGTTATGAAGTACAGTCAGTTCAGTGCAAAGGTAATAGTCTATGTACACATACCACAGGAGCCATAGGAGGGAAATTTACAGCAGAAAATATGCGTTCAGATTATCATCATCCAGTAGCACTATATACTGTTACAGATTTACACTGCATATCCAAGGGCTATTATAACAAAAAGCTTACAGCCAATATGCGTCTTTAAACACACCAGGTCCGCTTGAGCAGCCTTGAAGTCAACAGAAGCTGTACCGCTGATGGAACAAGCACGTAACGCCTTGCAAGTGAGTTCCTACAAAACAGCTTCCTGCTCTGTCAGCACAGGTTTTCCAACTAAAAGCATCCTCTTCATGGCAGTGCCTAACTTGGATTCAGTAGCAGTAAGAGAAAATTCCAAAATTTGATCATCTAAAAGGTTAACTTTTTTGCTTCTGCATTTAAATTTTCTAGTGTGTTCAAAAACATAGCAATATTTTTTCCAAAATATATAAACAATATCCTCAATGCAAGTTTAATAATTCAGGAGATCAAAAACATTTTTTCTGAATTATTTCTCAGCTTGTTGAGAACTCCATTTTATTCTTCCAAAAAGATGAACTAGTACCTGCAATCATATTAGAAATGTCTTGCACACCTGGAGAGATGCTGAATTACAAAAAGGTTTAGAAAGTGGTCCCATTGAACAGATGCCAAATACTTTCAGCACAATGCTGCAACATTGAAGTTGTATAGTATGTAATACAAGGTTAGCAGATGCTTAGTCTTGGTCCTCCTCCGGGAAACAAAATCTATCACTTCTAAAGAAATTTGCTTCTGACTTCTATTTCTAACATTACTGTTTTAAACAGAGCTCTTAATACCCTTAGAGCAACTGGAGAAAGCAATATAAACAGATCACCAAACACAACCAACCATATAGACAAGCAGCTGCAACCATTTCGCTTTTTGTCTAAGTATATACAGTTGCTAAGGAGAGGTATTTAGCTTAAGGAATTCTCACTGACATATTTAAAAATACAATTTCATTTTGAGATGTTTACTTAAAAACTGCTTTTGTAGTCTGGGAAGTACAGCACTGGCTAACCTAAACCTCCCTTCTGAAATATAAGAAATATTTTGCTTGAACTTCATTATAAAAGAAAACATAGGGCAAAAATATATACTCAGGGCATACAAGATCTTTACAAGTTTATTTCTTTAGCACTTAAAATACAAAATTGTCTTCATGCTGGATAGTGAATAAAAGACGTGTACTCATAGACTTAAAAATAACCTATCATCAGATGAATTTCATTTCCAGTACCATGGTAGGATGAAAAGTGTCTGAGCTTCAGCTTTCTTCAGTATCCATGAGGAGACTTTGTTTGCTATCACATTTCTAAATGCTGCATTTGGAGCTTGGAAGTAAACAGGCACACACTGGAAGTGACATAGCAAGCCAGAAGTCAACCCAATTTAAGGTTTCATTGTACTGCGTTTCTAAATTTCATTTCTTACTGTTCATAGGAACAAGGAGAATCTTACAAGCTCTTTCAGACCTGCTGTCACCTGAACACACGTGCAACAGCTGAAGTGTAGGAAAAGAAAAAGCAATCCTTTACTTAACGGCAGGCACAAGTTGAAGCAGTACATGGGCCCTTAGCTTTGGGTGCCATTACCAGAACATGACCTCAATATTCACCTGCCGCTTACGGCTCAGGGAGGAGTCCATGAATGTCACTTAAGCTTAAGAGGCAGTGAGGTCTCCCTCAGGCTGCAACAAGCCTACAAAGAACAGACAGCACAAGCAAGAGCTAGGGATACAGAAAACTGAAGTCAGCAGCCCAAGAGGCAGACAAGATCCTTTACTGCGGGGAAAAGGCCCGCTGCACAGTGAAAGCTTTGCTGCCACGCTAGCCTCGATGGCTTTCCTACTTGCTGGCTCGGGACCAGAAGTTCAGCCTGATTTTTCTCCAACTGACTCTTTGGCTCAGAACTGGCACTTTCAAATAACACCCCATTCATAATATCAAAATAATATTTTGGTATTATTATTAAAATTACAAAAGTCATTATGACTTTTGCTTCTAAATTTTTTGGTCAGAGTGAAAGAACTGAAGCTTAACGCTACATCTGCAATTACCATACAGCACCTTTTTCGAGATCCCCATGCTAGCCTCAAATAAGCTGGGGTGTTTGTATGGCCCTGTGCAATTTAGCTCAGAATAAAGCAGCATGACAACTATGTTGGTAAAAAAACCCCAACAAATAAGTTAATTAACAGGAATAACCTACTCAGGTGCAATCTGTGCTAAGGGGATTCTACCATTTCTATTCTCAGAGACTGATCATTTGAAAACTGCAATACGTCTTACCAGTTACAGATGGCCTCCTAAAGTTAGCCTGCAGAGGAGTACTCTGCTCTGCCACTTTGCTAAAGAAAAAGGAACAAGCAGCCACTGCCATCACACAACTAGTAAAATTATTTTGCCTAACAAGCTTGCAAGACAATCTAGGCAGTGTCAACTGCTGCAAAAAGGTCTCAGCCTACTTCACAGAAACATAACCCCTCCATTTTATAAGCTTCTTAAATCCTCTGCTCTCTTGGTATCACCCACTCGAGTTTAATTGCAAAATTACCTGAATGACAATCTCAGTCTTCCTGCTTTTTGTGAAACAGATGTTGTGGTTTTGCTGAACTGATTAATTATTAATTTAATTAGTAATTAATTATCAATGGCACTGATGACAAATTCTTACTTTCCATTTTGAACTGTTGGATGTACTCTTTCTCCTTTTTTGTAAAGGATCTAGCCATATTAATTAGGTAATTGAAGCTTTCCAAATTAGCTTAAGTCCAGATACCTAAAAAGTAACAAACCACCTGAAGTACTTGGTTCACAGGGAACTTCTCTGCTTCAATATGAGTTTAGGAGCCGAACTTAAATTTTGCTAATGTAAAACTCTTGGCCAACTTATTTGTAATTCCTTAATGCTAGGACACTCATGAAAGTGCTGCTAGAAAAAAGCACAGGCTTCACATTAAGCAAAACGCACCATTTCAGAAGGTCTTATAACCCACACTCTGACCTAAAGGAAAATTGATCTGACCTGGTGAGAGTTTTTATCAGAATTTTTTTTTTTTTGCNCAGAAAAATGTTTACCATCTATTATGAATAAAACCATATTCCAACCAGCCCAATGCTTAAACTAGCTAACAAACCTTTTCAGTTTGCATGAAAATATTAATAAACAGCTATNTTTTTTTTTTTTTGCATCCTACTTCAGTCCCATAATATATGCAAAGCTGTGCTTATTTATTTTTTCTGAGATCATGGGATCTACGGCATGTGGTGCTCAAAGAATACAAGTTACAGAACTTGAGTCCTTTTTTTTTTTCTTTCCAAATGAGAATACTATTTCTGAAGGAGCAGAGAGCAGAACGTGACCAAAACAGTTAACACGAAAAGCTGTACTTACTGCATGATAATATAATATAGGAAAAACAACCTAATGGCAATACCAAAGATGGCCTTGTAAGGGAACTCATAAATGAATGAAAATACATTTGCTTTAGAAA
>VYZW01033976.1:14236-28413 GCA_013401315.1 Balaeniceps rex | reverse complement strand
GATATTGAAGTTATGGTTTCTCTTTCATTCCTTTTTCATTCCAGAAGCTTGTAATTGCCTCTTTGTTATATGTTTTTGCCCTCATCATTTAGGTTCATCCAATTTAATTTGGATCATTTCACTGATACCATTGCCTTTCAAACAGCACAATGCCACAAAAAGTATGCTGTATGCCTAAGCACAACTGAAGGGTGGCAAATTATTTGCCTCATGGGAATTACCACACAGGGACAGATAAAAATAAGAACCTTTTGAACAGTTTGGGATCTGGAGAAAATGTACACTAAGCAGCACCATGAGGCTTCCATAGGAGGGGTGGATGGCCACTCTGAGGATGGGAGAACCCCTGGGTTAGTGTAGGAGTTGAAGGATCATGAGGGGTGAGCTTCTGTTCTTCACAGACTACCTATCGCAAGTATATTCAATATAAGCTTTGCAGTTTCTAGTAGAATACCTTTAACTTCAATATCGATATGTATTTTTGCCACAGGACCTTTTCCATTTGCAATGTGTAGTAAAAAGTAATATGAAGATGTTTGCCCTTAAAAAAGTCAATGCCCTCATAAAAAGCTTATAATGCTTAGCGATTGTTTCTTGGGGAAAAAAACCACAACTTTTGGGTTTCTTGCTAGAAAATAACTTTTCCTTTCCTTATGCAAAATTTTTAAACATAAAGTAACATCTTAATTTACCAAGGCAATTATTTGTGCACATGCTAATATTTTGACATTTACTTAGCATCTGTCGTTTAAAGAAAAATTATATATATACACCAAGAATTTAAGCTCATCTGTAGCCCCATGCTATGGGCAAAAGATGGAGAGAAATCATTTCAGCTGTTCCTAGACTTCAGCAACAGCTGAATTGTTGCTGTGGCAGACCACAGGCATTACTTCACAGCTTGTCTGTCACAAGACATAACCACTAATATCCAACAGTGAGAAACTAAGGAGAAAAACATGTTGCTAACTAAAGAAATAGTTACATTTTTTTGGTGGTGGAGCTAACTTAAGAATTTGCCCTCCCACCACACTGAAATCTCTGGCTCCCTCAGTTGGGATGTGGCAAAGTACCAAACTAAAACTCCAAAATAAAAGCACCTCTTGACCTCCCTTTTGATAAACTAAGCAGATGTAGCTCCTTTTATTTCTTACTGTTCTTGCAACTTTTTATACAAATATTGTACACAAAACAGTATGTAGGTGGGGCCATCACCTCACCTACAAGCTCCAGATCACAAGTCCCCTCTTTACACATAATTTTCTTATACATCATTCTATTATACCAATAATAGCTAGCAAATTTGCTTGAGACTACAAAAACAGCTTAAGGTGTATACTTGGAGAGGGAACCTGAGTCTTCTTAATTCCCTCCCATATCCTTTCCACTGGATTGCTCTACCACACCATGATGTACTGTCCCAATTAAGCAACTTCTGTTCCCGTTCAATAGAGTGAATCAATGTTCTGAGGTATGTTCCAGTAATGTATTTGTCTTTTTAATTTAACATAATAGCTCAGATCTGACCTCTTACCATGACTAAGTATCTTTCCACTCCAGCACCTGGAGTCAGACAGCCCAAGCTGTCTCCTTACTGTGATTACTCTGCTACATTAAAGTTAACTCTGAAATCTGGAATTCCTAGTTTGTTTGAAATAGAACATTCTAGAGTATACTCTCATACTCATCCATGTAAGGTCTTTACTCTTCTGTCATCAGGAAAACACAAAATTTTAGAAAAAATAAGGACAAAAGTTGAAAACATCTGCTCAAAAAAAAAAAGAAAAAAGAAAACAAATATACTGCAACAGCATCTGCAGGTAGTTGGTTAAGGAACACATCTACTAAGAAATTCAGTTATTTACAAGGTAGAGGCCACCGTGCATAGCTGGTCCCCAAGGAAGACAGCTGCCAGTCCTACGGTTAAGTGCCACAGTCCCCATCCTTGGCACTCATGGGAAAACTTAATTTCAGGATGACTGTCCAAAGAACTTTAAATACAGGTGGCTACGTCAAATCTGTGTTCAATGAGGTCCACAAGAACTGTAATGTATAGTGTTTCTAGCCTCCTAGCTAATAGGATGGGAAATTCGGTGGCCATGCATGTTCTCTTTCCCAGCTGGTGTTAAACAGGACATAAGCCCTGGGCTCTAGGTACTCAGTGTCACTTATGGAAAGGGGCTTTTGTCCTGACTTCGCAGTGGTCCAGCTCTGCTTCTGGTTTGGGAGGAACCTATATTCTTTTGTGTGTGAGTAGCACACTCCTTTCGGCCTTGCATTTAGACCTAGAGTCTTTTTTTCACCATGTACATCTCCCTAAATTGACCTCTATTGTGGATACTTTTTACAACTTCCACTTGCTTACATTGCTGGGTTTTTTTACACCATGGTAAACTAATAACTGATAGTAATAACACCTGTCTTGTTCCCTGCTTCATTTTTACAGGTAGTTATTGTCAAAAAAGGACCAAAATACATGAATGTTCTGTATACCACATGCATATCTTTTATCGCATATTGCTGACCTCAAACTTAGGAAATGCATTTCCACCTTTTGGCTCTTTCCATTGTATTTCTGAAGGGGAACAGAGGAAACAAACAAACAAAAAAAGATTTCATTGTATCTCTGACCCCTTTCCCTGAGTAATTTCTCTCTCAGTTCAGCCTCAAAATTATGTCTAGAAAGTGGCAGGAACCAGCTCAACACCACTGCCAAACAATACAAGGGGTATAAGATTGTGCTTAGCACACAACAGGGTTTTCCTCAGGCAAAAAGCAAAGCAAAGACACTTGCGGTAAGGATGACTGGGTGGAGGAAAGAAACAGTAAAGGTGAAGAGAAAATAGCAGGGACTAGAATCAAATCATTGTGACAGAGAGATTAGAGTTAAAAGTAGATTAAAACTAAGAACAGAGAAGGAAAAGGTGGGTATATCATTAGGAGAAGAACTGGAATAATGTTGCTGAATAACTGCCAATTTGTAGTCATGCTTTGGAGGATGACAGAAATGCAAATTGCATTTGCAGTACATAAACAGGAATGGTGACAGAAGGCAGGAATATTTAAGAAAGTCAAAACCTCAGTGACACCCATGTTCTCCCATCTTGAATATATCATTTGTCTGGAATGAACAGCATGTAAGGCAATCTCAGAGAATTTCAGGTACCTGCGATATTTTTTTCCTTTGAGGCTATCAGGGGATCTTTCGTTTCTCTGTCTCCCTCTCAGCCTATAAAGTCTCTGGAGAAAAGTCCAATGTTTGGATGGGGAGATAGATGTGCAGGCACTTCACAAATTAGTATCAACCATATTCCCAAAGTAGCCCTGATCAAACTGTTCGCAGATGGATGGACATCAAACACCATTGCTTTGTAAAGAGAATACATCAAGATTTCTCTCCAAAACTTCTAGCACTGGTGGTACAATGTTTAAAGGTATCTCATATTTGTGACTTGACAGCAATTACATCCCACTCTTTGGGTAAGGACATAACACAGTGTACAGCTGATTTTAGCAGATGTTTTGTTTGCCCACACTTCAACCTATCGCACCTGTATATAGCTACGTATGACTCAGGCTCTGTGTTCAGTTCAGAAAGTTGGAAACTCTTCGTAAGTGAAAGATTAGCTCTCTGCTAGAGGAGGTTTGTCAGCAAGCTTATTAATTTTCTTTTGTTATGAAGACATGATATGGAGACAATTTTGTTAGATAACAAACACACCATAACTCACGTACTGAAAGGATATCCTTATACTATTTCTGTCTTGGTAAATGCAAGAATACTCTTCTTCGTATTGCACTGTGAGAGGTATTTTGATTGAAATTCTGCTGCTGGTAAAACAAATATGATTCTGCTCTTGACTTCACCAGAGTGAAATTGCATTGTGTATTTGTTACATGATGAAATGCCCATATACAGATGCAACTGTCCCTTTATCAGAAATAGTATAAATTGAGATTACTTGTTTGGCACACATAAACTGTGGTTAACACTTACACAGGTAATCATTCCTAAAACCCCCACAAATGTATCTCCTACTAACAAAAGTTTCAGTGAAAAAGATGTCAGCAAGTCAAAGTGGAGCACTCCCAGAAGGTTTTTGCAAAGAGCTTCTTGCTGTTAATTCTTAGTAAGATCATCAATATATTGACTTCTTCTTTTAATAGTGGTACGTACAACATAGCATGAGGACTAGGAGCAGTTCCTTTAAGAAAAGAAGGATGGCACTGAGTCAAATATTGCAGTGTGAGTGACAGCTAGCAGGGCAGCTGGCTTGCAGCTATGGACCATGGCAGTCACAATCCATGAGAAGCTTGTTCAAAAAAAAAAAAAAAAAAGGAGGGTGTGAAGGAGGGTGTGTAGATTCCCACTATAAACAAAGTCCTCCTTAGATAGCTAAGTTTGTGATTAAAAGTGTAACAAATCTGGATGCTCCACTGAGACTATTTGTTCCAGGCCATTTAGAGGAATGCAGCTGAATAAGCCACAGAATGGTGGAGTCTGAGAATTTGTTGCCTGAGATGAGAGCAGGCTGTCCTAGCACTGGCTGTATCCTTGCCCATCACAAGGTGTGATCAAGCAACTATAAGCTATAGCAATTTCATTTACTATTACCTTCAGCAGGAACAGTCTGAGACTATTTCTACAAAGGTTAAAAAAAGAATGTCCAGGTTTCTCTATCTGGATCATCAAACCCAGAATTAGTTCTCACAAACCACACACCTTATAAAGAGCTAAAAGGAAAGGCAGTGTGAGGCTTGCTAATGAGAATAATTTTGTTACTTTTCAGACTACAAGAGGTAGGAAGATCACAAGCAACAGGAGAACACTACAGAGCAAAGATTATGGAAACTCAGCTGGTGAAGCCTACTGAAAATGGAAGCCCTAGACAAACAGGCTCGGAAAATTTAAAACCTTGCAAGTCTCTATTTAGAAGATCACAGATGGCTTGGCGATTCTGCACAAGAAGGCAAGGTAACTTTTATTAGGCTGGGATACCTAAATGAAAATAAAGCCAAGTGGGGTTACTGAAAACCAGAAATATACGTGTGACTCAGGAAACCAGTCCAAGATTGGAACACCTAAACTGGGTAGAGACATGATTTCTCATTGCTTAAACTTAGAAAAGTCCTAAGCTTGTACTATTCTGAACATAAAGTCATCCATCTCCATTTAAAAAAAATAGCTCAAGAAATCAAAAGAACTGCACCAGATTTTCTAGTATAACCAGTGGATCCCCTGAAAAGGTTAGGTTTCCATCACAGAATACAGAATCCATATTTAGGTCCAAAATACCAGGCTCAGCTGTTTCTGTTACACTTCTCTACTTTTCTTTTTTTCTCATATGCACCATGAGAATATTAGAGCTGACCTAAAACCATTCTTAAAAGATTTAAGTGTATATGAAGAGCTTTTTTTGGAAAAATTGAACTTTGCCTGTGGCATAGAAATGGAGCAATAGTAAAAAAATAAAATAAATAAACCAAGGAAAACCAAAAATTATTAAGGCCACTTTGAGTAAACATCATGCAATCTGTTTATAAAGAGAAAGAAACGAGATATTACCACCATGAAGTAAAATAAATTACCAAAGCAAAATAAATTAACTCCTTGGATAGACAAAAAATGAAGCAACGTGATAACTAGAAATTGAAATGGTCTGCTCTTGAAGAAATAATAAGTTCAGGGAATACTTATAATCATTTCCCAAACATTGTGAACTATAAATGAGAATTATAAAGGAGTTTCCAGATTTTCTTCAAAAAGTGCCGGTGGGAAATTAATCTGAAAGATATGATCTCTGCTACATGCCTGGTAATAATCCACAATGGTTAAAAGAACACTAGGTGGAAGGGCAGTCATTACTAATGAAATGAGAGAGTTGTAATCAAGTAAACAAAGAGTCATCAGGTAAAGTAAGAGTGTCAAAACAGATCTGGTAAACAGGCAGATATGTTAATTGAGGCAACATTCAGAGTGTCATTAACAAATGCTCAGTTGGAAGGATCTTCAGGTATAGTGCTGAATACAAAGCAAAGCTACATATAAAGAAAATTTTTCAGAAGATAACTAACTCACACGAAGCAAGGCTTCATGGTTAACAGTAACACTGACAGTACTCTGTGTGCCAGTATTTGACTGAAGGGTGGATTGAAGGAGGAGTTGCCAGGGCAAGTGAAATTAAAAAACACAAGAGAAAAATACTTTGTGCATTCATTTCAGTGATAAAGGGTAACATTAAAGGACATAGATGTCTTCTTACCTGTCAGTGAGTAGTAAAAATGCGTAACTCAGCATAGGATACCAGACTTATTGAAGAACGTTAGCTATTAAAGTAACACTGGATGCAGTAGTAAATTGACCTGAAATCCTTTGGAAAAGGTTGGGCTGAAATAGGAATCCATTTATCACCATGTACTTTGAGGCAACTACTAAGATATGCATTCACAGGCTGGTGAACTGTGGGGAGATGGATTAAGTTCTGTGGGCTTCAGTGTCACAGATAATACTGTGGTGAGTCAGTAAATTGTTAACATGCCCTTTCCACAATAAGAACAACTCTTCAGATCAGTACCTCAAATGAAATTAATCCCCTTGCAGTGATCCCAGCTGGGGCCTGCCTGCCCGGGGCGCAGCTCTGCTGAAGAGGTCCTGGGGGTCCTGGTGGGCAGTGAGCTGAGCCTGAGCCAGCAGTGTGTCCCGGCAGCAGTGACAGCCAAGAGCATCCTGTGCCATATTGGTGGGAGTACAGCCAGCTGATTGAGGGAAGGGACTATCCCTCTCTACTTAGCACTTGCTACCTCCATCCTTGGAGTTTTTCAAGACCTGACTGGATAAAGCGCTGAACAACCTGGCCTGATCTCATAGCTGACCCTGCTTTAAGCAAGAGGTTGAACTAGAAACCTCCTGAGGTCCTGTTCACCTTTAATTATCCTATGATCCTACAATCCTAATCAAGGGAAAAGATATCATTAGTTTAATGCAATGATGGACAAAAGGAGAGAGAGTATGTGGATGAAAAAGGGTCGTCATCATGCTTTTTCCATGTTATTTGTTTTGGAGGAGAAGGATGATGCATGATCAATATGCACAGGCAACAGAAAACTAACCCCAAAGACCTCTGGCTTTAGAGAGATTTTAAAGGGTTCTAAATAACTTAGGCAAAAGCTTAGCATTCATATTTTCTAATTAAAGTGGAACTGATCAGAAGTTTGTGATCGTCACTTAGGTTGTGGCCTAAGACTCACAAGGAAAAAGCCACATTTGTATGGAACTCTTCCATGCCCTGCATCATTTCATCAGTGTTAGAAAAATTGCCCAGAGGACCTCAGCAGAGATGTATCACTGCCATGGTATTCCACCTGACTATACCTAAGATTTCAGATATCATACTGAAAATGATAGGAAAGTTACAAAAAAGTGTGAATCTGCAGAAAAGCTATATGTCTTACTGTGGAAGGAGAGTGTCAGCTGGGGATTGTGTAATAAACAAAAAGACGTAGCTGTTCTTCAGACTTTAAAACAAAAAGTCTCCTTCTGATGAAGGAACCTAAATAGATAAAAAAATAAATAAATGCCTGAGTCCTATGAGGACTTTAATCCTATAATGGATTTCCAAGAAGGCAAAGTGACCGCTTGGTTTTTCAGTCCCAGATACTGTGCCTTCTGTAGTGATCCTAACAAAAGACTGTTGTACGATGAGGAGTCATTGATCCACACAGCAACTGACCTGAGTAGGTACAGGTGTGTACTTTACTGCATATATTATTTGGCCTTTAGGACTGTGCTGTACTGCACAAATCCCTTGACGTAGGATGTCCAGTGCTGACGCCACCAGCATGTCCTTGTCTTTATCTTGAAGTGAAGCAGCATGTTTTCATATCAACATCCTTTTGCTCAACAACAGAAATTATGAATAGAGTTGTTTACTTGTAGGAAAACCTAATAAAGACTGTAACGTTGAACCTCACCATGGATGGGATAAGTGCTGTGTGCCATGCCCTGACCAGAGGTCCATCAGATGCTGCATCATCACAGCATTTCCAGAATCAGCTGGGCGTAAGATTCTCTAACTTAATATATCTTTTCTGTTAATAAAATAGTTGTCTTGAAAGTCTGTGTGGCTTTCTTGTTGGGATCCAAAAATAACCAGCACCTCCTGGTACAAAACATCTTACAAAAGAAAATGTCATTATCAGACAGCTACTTCTCAGCTAATTGTGAGAAAGAGAATACCAAAGAGCTCTAAACCAGTTGATTTAGAGTTTCTTCAGTCCCCTAATTATGGCCTGCCTAGACTCCAGACACCTGTGTGTCAAGAATGTGCCCATTCTTGAGTAATCAACCTGAGATCAGCCCAGTACCAGTACCGAGAAAGCTTTTTTGTCACTGTCTGCAGATCAAGACCTTTAATACTTGTGGAGAAGAGAAAAGGGAAACAAGAGGCTCCAGTTTGTACATAGTCTAATAGGGAAGGATTCAGAGATTATTTCTTCTTTGCCATTTGCAGTTTGTAGTGACACTAAGCTAATCCATTCAATATCAGCAACCCAGCTAGGTGTTGTAGATGAGTCTGGAGGTACTCAGATTTCAACTTCAATGCAACTACAGTCCTGGCCAGGTGGGATGATAATCTTCAGGTGGCACAGGGCTGCGTAACAGGCAGAATGCACGCAGAAAGCTGTCCTGAGCTCTCCACAAACTCTCAAATCCCCAAAACAACCCAGGGAGCTAAAATGCATTAAAGTTAGAGATTACATGACTGACAGATTTATAGTGCCAAATAAAAGCAATGACATATTGAACTAGAAGAAAAAAAAATGGGGAAAAAAAGGGAATCTTGTGAAGTCAGATAATTTCTATAAGGGTGACCAATTTTGTACCGCTCTGATGGTGTTCTGAGATGCAGGATGTAGGATCTCCAGGGCCCCCTTGAGCTGTTAAAATAGTGTAGGAAACTAAAGAGTTACAAAAAGAAATGTTTCACTTGGGAACAGAGCAAGCAATAAACCTAGCCGGACACAGTGGTTTTGGCTTACGATGTGAGAGAACATAGAACATTATATCACAAAAGCTTATGAATGTGTGAAGCAGGAAGCCCAGATATACTTAGCAGACATAAGCATTATTTCCCCAACACCAACTTTCTTTCTAGCCCCATTGTTTCCTGGTTTGATTATGCCCTGAAGCACAATAGCCATTACCCTTGTAAGTGATTTTATCTGTGGTGACTCCATATAAACATGCTTTTAATACTGTTACACTGTTACATATCACATGGCAATTCCTGACATAGGTTATTTACGCAGTTTGTAAACAAATACTTTCCTGTGTTCCTTTCCATGCAATTACACCTTCTAGTATGCTGAGGTAAGTAAAACCAGAATACCTTATTAACCATTATTTTATATATCTCTTCTAGTCTTTCAGTCTCTCCTATAATTGAGGGTTTTCCATGACTCATTATTTTTATCATGTACATCCCCTTACAACTTCACTGTAATATTATTCATTAATTTGTTTGAAGTAATGAGGTCAGACTTCCTTGGTAAGGTATGGCATTGTTTAAGACATTGTTGTCACAGTCTTTCACATGGATCAGTTTTCTATGTCAGTGTTCTAATCTTTTTTTTTACACCAAGTAGTTACTTAAGTAGTGTCCAAGAGCTTGCATAAAGAGCGGAATCTGTTTTTAGCAAGGTTAACTTCCTCAGAAACAAAGTTTCTTCGACAGTTTTCAGCCTACTGGCCCAGTTTTGTAATGCTGTGGATTTAATTTTTTGGTTATATATTTTTTCCCCTTCTTTCTTTCTTGTACGATGAAAAGGAACTTTGTGGGTGTATATAAAAAGGCTACTTAAGGCACCTAAGTCTATGGATCATGTTCTAGTATTTCTTTTTTCTAGAAATTTATCAGTTTCTCGCCTTGGAGGTTCATTATCTCTTACCCTGTGTCTATTTAGTTCCATAGTTGCCTGTTTAGTGTGTTGTTTGAAATGCTTTCTGAAGTCCAGATAAATTAGTTAGATATCCTTTACTGACTGTTTAACTGAAATATTACAAGCATTATTGCCCATTACAAACCCATATGATTTTAACAAGGCGATTTATAGTTCTCACTCCAATTATATTTTCAGGCTTCCTGTTCAGATCCACTGCGTTCATTTTTGGTGGTACATTAAGGATTGTCACTGATCTAATCCTTCATAATTGTCACTGATTTTTATAACTAAGCAGCTCAACTACTTAGCTGTTAAATTCTTTCAAAGCTATCAGATGAAAGCTGGCATGTTATGCCATGGATGCTCTATGCTGTAATATTAATTAATCATTTAGAATCATAGAATCATAGAATGGCTTGGGCTGGAAGGGAGCTTTAAAGGTCATCTAGTCCAACCCCCCTGCAATGACCAGGGACATCTTCAACTACATCAGGTTGTTCAGAGCCCCGTCCAACCTGACCTTGAACGTTTCCAGGGATGGGGCATCTGTCACCTCTCTGGGCAACCTGTTCCAGTGCTTAACCACCCTCATTGTAAAGAATGTCTTCCTTATGTCCAATCTAAATCTATCCTTTTTTAGTTTAAAACCGTTACACCTTGTCCTATCGCCACAGACCCTATTAAAAAGTCTGTCCCGATCTTTCTTATAAGCCCCCTTTAAGTACTGAAAGGCTGCAATAGGGTCTTTCCCCAGCCTTCTTTTTTCCCGGCTGAACAAATCCAACTCTCTCAGCCTTTCTTCATAGCAGAGATGTTCCATCCCTCTGATCATTTCTGTGGCCCTCCTCTGGACCTGCTCCAACAGGTCCATGTCTTTCCTGTGCTGAGGGCTCCAGAGCTGGACGCAGTACTCCAGGTGGGGTCTCACCAGAGCAGAGTAGAGGGGCAGAATCACCTCCCTCAACCTGCTGGCCAAGCTTCTTTTGATGCAGCCCAGGATACAGTTGGCCTTCTGGGCGGCGAGTGTACATTGTCAGCTCATGCCCAGCTTTTCTTCCACCAGTACCGCCAAAGTCCTTCTCCTCACGGCTGCTCTCAATCCTTTCAGCCCCCAGACTGTACCAGGAGTTGCCCCAACCCAGGTGCAGGACCTTGCACTTGGCCTTATTGAACCTCATGAGGTTCACATGGGCCCACTTCTTGAGCTTGTCCAGGTCCCTCTGAATGGCATCCTATCCCTCAGGCGTGTCAAACGTACTACTCAGCTTGGTGTCATCTGCAAACTTGCTGAGGGTGTACTCAATCCCACTGTCTATGTCATTGATGAAGATATTAAACAGTACTGGTCCCAGTACAGACCACTGAGGGACACCACTTGTCACTGATCTCTATCCAGACATTAAGCCATTGACCACTACTCTCTGGATGCGACCATCCAGTTTAGTTCCTTAACTGTCTCTCTGGGTACTTCTGTGTTCAGTGGGGCCTTAACTTTATGTGAAAAGATTAGCCTCCATCCTGGGTATCACTTTCAACAAAGAGAATCACGATATAAAATCATTAGTTCCTTTCATGTAATTTTCTTATTTTTTCCATTTTGTTCAGATTCAAATATCTTCTCTGAGGTTTTTGTGTGATTCACAAATTCATTATGCATTTCTAATTCTAATACTTCTCCCAAAGGATTATGGATGGCCCTTACCTGATGTTGACAATGCTGGTGTCCCTGGGCTAGAGTGAATCATCTCCTGGGCAGACTGCAAACAAAACTTCTTACTGAAATACCTAGTACTTAATTTAACTTTAAAAAAGCCATTAACCTGTTCAGAAGGAAAAGAGCTCTTCTGACTAGAAGGAGGATGCCCAAGCCTGGGCATCTAATCTTCTATATGTTAAAAACTGTGATTCATGTAAACATATAGAGTGCTCATCAGACATGCAAGCACACAAGAAGAATGTGCATGTTTCCCCAAGATGACACATAAAAAGAATTGGACAACTTTGGGTTGCTAATAGGTGTAGAGTGAAGAAATACCTCGGGATTCCAAAGCAAGGATATTTCTGATGGATTTCTAACTGAATTGCTTATCTTGCTCCTTATGGCCAAGAAAAGCTGGACTTACTTTAGAGCTTTCATTTCTGCTGTTCTATCAATACTTGCTTGTATGACTTCTAGTACTGCCTTTCAAGTTCACAGTAATGTTGTATCTTGTATTTTGCCTGTCATAATTTACACTGCTTTCTTTTAAATTTGAGTACGGTCCTTCTGTTGCTCTTTGTAGAAAAGAGCTTCAGCTTTCATAAACTGCTACACCTGCAGAGTGGAGCTGTGAGAGCTTTATAACTGAATATTCAAACACATTAACCCTTCCAGAGCTTACAGGTTTTTGCCATAAAACACCAATTTTTCCATGTTTTTAAAGACCTGAAAGTGTTCTTACATTGTATAAAGAGAGATATCTTTTAAACCGCACCAATGTATGTCTTGCAAAATACTCACAGAGGTCTCAGCAGATCAGATATCTGTCCTGAACACCATTGTGCCCCAGTCATCTCCAGCTAGAGCCATGCTCATGTGGTGTTAGAAACAGCTGTTTGATATGGGGTAAAGCAGGGACTGAAACATCAAGCAAGCCAGCACCAGCAGGTGTAATCACTGACTGTGTACTTCATCAGTTCCTGCCATCAGAAACCAAACAGGATGGCTAATTTTTTACAGAAATTGCAAACTTGATTATCAGCTGGACAGAAATTTCTATTTTGAATTAAAATGGAAATGACTTGAAATCAATAAAGAAGAGGAAAATTGTTAAGATACTGGAAAGCGACAAAATAGATTCTAATTTATTCAGATTACAGAGCTTTCGAAGTACAGAAATATTCCTTAATTCAAAGGAAACAGATGAACTGCTAGCTAAAAATGGCAAAAAACTGCCTTGACTTTCACGTCGGAAGGACAGTTATTTTCTACAGTTTTTGCAACAAGCTAAAATGAGCAACTTATTTTGTATTTATTTGTCTTCAGACATGTTTCTATTTATGGCCACATCGTATGCTCAATGGAGTCTTAAAATAGCGAGGCCGGGTTCACTGGATGACTCAAATGATCGGCATGTAGAAGAGAGCGAATGCAGCCGCTCCGTGACTGAAATGGGGGCAGGACGGCAGCAAGGGAGCCTCGTTATTCCCTGATGGGTGTCTGCGGGCTTCTGTGGAAGCAGCTGGTCCTGTCCCAGCATGACATTTCTGAAATAGCCACAGTTAATGTTTGACATCCCTGTTGGTCTTACCAGTTGAAAGGCTAAAGGCTAAACAAATGGTGGTGAAAAATATTGTCTCTCAAATTTTGTCGCCACTGGGGTCAACTTGAAGAACGATGGTGGTTAAGGGTGAAATGCTTCCATTACAGCCACCGGCAGCACACACACCATGTGGACTAATTAAAATTTTCTCTGTTCAATAACACTGTACGGGGTGCAGGTGCCCA
Organism: Balaeniceps rex; assembly: GCA_013401315.1. Classification (NCBI taxonomy): domain Eukaryota; kingdom Metazoa; phylum Chordata; class Aves; order Pelecaniformes; family Balaenicipitidae; genus Balaeniceps; species Balaeniceps rex. The sequence continues at coordinate 14,984 of VYZW01033976.1, read as the reverse complement.
GGCGCTGGTAGCGGGAGCTGCAGGGTGGCCGCTGTGAGGAGAGGTTGGGGCTGCCCCGTGCCGGACACAGCCGGTTCCAGCCGGCTCCAACCGACCCACCACAGGGCACGGCTGAGCCCCACAGCCAAGGTGGCGCCGCCTCTGAGAAAGTGTATTTAAGAAAGGGCAAAAACACCGGACAGGCAGAGGAGAAGGAAAAAAAAAAAGAAAAGAGGGCGAAACAATTGTGTGAACCCTAAGGTGAGAGCAGAAGGAGGGGAAGGAGGTGCTCCATGCACCAGAGCAGAGATTCCCCTGCAGCCTGTGGAGAGACCATGGCGGAGCAGATATCCACACTGCAGCCTGTGGAGACCCCATGCCAGAGCAGACTTATCCTGAGTGACTGCAGCCCGTGAAAAGGACCCACGCTGGTGCAGGGGAAATGTGTGAGGAGGAAGGAGCAGCAGAGAGGAACCGCTGTGTACTGACCACAGCCCCCTGTTCCCCATCTCCCCTCTGCCTCTCCGGGGGGTGGTAGAGGAGTCAGGAGAGGACAAGTGTTGTTTTAATGGATGTTTCTCACTACCTGAATCTATTTGAACTGGCAACAAATTAAATTATTTTTCCTCAAGTCAAGACTGTTTTGCCTGGAGTGGTCATTAGTAAGTGATCCCCCTGAATTTATCTCAACCCACGAGATGAGAGAGCTCTCTCATCCTATTTTCTTCCCGTGTCCCAATGAGGATGGAAAGTCAGTGAGCAGCTGGGT
>VYZW01033974.1:0-12897 GCA_013401315.1 Balaeniceps rex | reverse complement strand
CAAAATTTTTTTTTTTTTTTAAAAAAAAAAAAAAAAAAAAAAAAACACAAAACTGGACACACTACCCTAGATGTGGTCTTACAAATAGCAAATAGAAGGGAATAACCAATTCCATTAGCCTTCTATCCTACACCATGGTATGTAGCTGGTTTTTCTGACTCTAATAGTCAGAAGCCATTTGTCTAACCATTAGGTATAGCATATATTTCTAATGTTTTTATTTGCCTTCCTAGGGAAGGTTTAAGGTATTTGTATTTTGCTTTCAGATATGTCAGGAATTCTTCAGTTACGGTGCTGGTTTATTCCTGCGACATATGCGTTCTGTGCTCTTTAAGAAACTGCTCAGCCTTGTTGGCTGAGCTCCCACACTCGTGTTTGAGAAAGCATGACTTCTGTTGTGAGACCTCTTGACTTGCACTGATATCATCAAATAAGATGGACGTCACTCCTAGTCATATGGTTTAGTTTTAGGTAGTCCTGCGAGGAGCAAGGAGCTGGACACTGATCCTTACAGGTCTCTTCCGACTTGAGATATTCTATGATTCTATGATTCTGTTGAATTCACCAAGGATACTTGGTTTTGCTGTAACCAGTGTTTTTGTGTTTGCATCTTATGTAGAAATATATATGACTCTGACTGGTTTCTGGGTCAGAAAAGTAGATAAATCCTTACATGCCCTGTGCTCCATATAGCAATTGTCTGTGAAAAAACATTGCCAACCTTCTTGTAACAAGTTTTTCCTTAACATATTTTGAAACTCCTTCTGTGTTGGGTATCTGTCTTTAAATTTTGGTGGGGTGTGGGGGTGAAGTGTGAAACTGAAATTTGGGAAGTGTTAAAAAACAGTAAAATGAATGTTTTCTTGTTTGTTCAGCTTTTGCAAGCTTTTTCTTTCCAAAAAGCTTCTATAGAGCTGACAGGTGGGAGCTGCCAAGGGAGGCTGTTGCCCTGATGGAGACATGGCTTGCCACCCCTACATTCTGTGGGCATTCCTGTCACCTTCGTTAAATCCAGAAATTTGTGTTCACTGGGTATGCCCTAGCCTGGAGTTTGGCAGGGATTTGGCCTGTCTGTGTTTAATTCTTAACTTGATACTGCTTTCATATGGTCAAGATTTTTTTTTTTTATTATAATCAGCTCTTTGTTGCCAAAGATTGTGTGGTGCTGAAAAATTCCCCAGTGAGGGAAAGCCCAGATAACACAGGTGTTGCGGTACAAAAGTGTACGTGTTGGCAGGGGGCTGGTGGGTCTGGATGCATCTGTTCTGAGATCTGCAGAACAAGCTGAAGGTGAAGGCTTCTCAGCCCTGGGGATGCTGGGTTGTCTCACAGGTTGAATGCAGTGTTAGCTAAAACGCTGGTGTGGGTACCGATACAATACAATGAGTGCTCCCAGAGCACCAGAGTGGGATAAAGTCACCTACCTGGTTTTGGAGTGGCTGGGCCATCTGAGATCATTAGCTTTAGCTAAGGCTCAACTCTGCTTGGATTATCCTTGTGTTGCACCCCTTCATGCTCCCATGGCAGGGAAGTTAAAGTTGTCATCCTAGAAAGCCACCTCAGGTCTACTGGGACCTCAGCTACCAAAATCAGTTGTATTTCAACTATAGAAAATAGTTATGAGCTGACATTTGGATATTGGTAGTTGCTCACACATAGTGCTGTTATTCAGCTGATGAGTCTGTAGGCACTCAGCTTGGTTTTGCAGAGCACCGGTTTTGACTGGGCAGCTTACAGACGGAGTTGACAAGGAACATCTGGTCAGTGAACTTCTCTGTTTCCATGGTGTTCCCTCAGGAAATAGTTGATGCTTGGCTAACTTGTGGTTTCTAATTTTTAAATTACTTAAATCATGCAACTAGAACATTCTGTTGCTTCTTTCAGTCTGATGAGTGCTAATGAAAATTGAGGTGACGTAGGTGCCACACAATGCAATGCTGTTTGGATACATCTTGATTTTATTTTAGCTGGAGGGTGCAAAAAGCATTGAAAGTGTAATGCTAGTCATTGCAATTGTTGAAAGAGTCACTGTTGGATAGAGTGATAAAGGTGAAGAAGTAAAACCTAAAAAGACCAAAAGCACAAACTAACCCCTTTGGTGTTCGAAAGACTGGAAATTTTCTCTTGTGATTGTACAACATGCACAAAATGTATGGCTCAATGTAATAATTTTCTTAAAACTTGTTGATAGCTAGCTTTGATCATCAAAGTATGGAGTCAATAGGCAGTTATGAGAAATGGAATGGTCCTACTGTATTTGATTTGAGATTGTAGATGCACCTTCTCATGTCATGTACAAAGACAAGCCATCTCTGCAGAATGCAACCACTAAGGATTTACTTAACTGGCCACTGGATGCCAGTATTGCTCTGCAGAAACTGGTAGTGGAAAGCTTATTTTTGTGACTAATATTGCAATGGCTGCTCCAATGTCAGAAGCATTTTACCACTTCTTTTCTAAACTGGGATAAAGGGTGGGTAAAGTGCTAGAATGAAACATACACTTCATTTTACTTTCTTGAGAGGCTGAATACAGAGGGGTTATTGATTTATATTTGACCTGTATTAAAGTAAATTAGATTTTAGAATCATCCATAGCAGCATACTTTCTAATGAAAATAACATCGTCTTTGCAGTTGGCCCTCTTCAAACTGTCATTAATCTGTTCTGCTGCTGGTCTTTGCTACTTCCAAACAGCTTGCAGAAGGAAATTTTCTTTGCTAACTCAGGACTGAAAATCCTGATACTGACTGAACAAATCTGTAACATCTGTGGCAATTTTAAAAATCCTGTATTTGTGGGCAGAATTCCAGGATGTGTAGGACTTCTGAATTTGAAGACAGTGGCTTCTGTCCTTAAGTCTAGGAGTTCATACTTGAAGAAACAGCAGAGAGATAAGTTTATTCACTGCCCTAATAGTGTTAAGATATTTGTCAAGGAGATGCTTCTAATCTTCTAATGGCTATCAGAGGCTGAAATGAGGGTTTGCATTGTTTGTTGTTTTGTTTTGTTTTTTTTAAGAGATGCCTTGTTCTGTTGAAGGTTCAGAAGTTATGAAGTTGCCAACTTGGTCACTATTGCCACAAAGATTAATGTGCAGAATACTCAAAGGAACACACTACTGTTCACCTTGTGCTATACGTTCATTCAACAAGGAGACACTGGATTTGGCAAACCCAACTGCCATATTGAAACACTTGAGTCGCAAAGTATGCTTTCTCTGTTTCATGTCATTCCAACGTGCCATCTCATGTGCTGGAGCTAGCATGAAAAATCATTACATCCCAGAGAAGCGGCCTCTGGGTAAGTAATCAATGGATGAAATGGAAACGATGGTGACTTCATTATTCAGCCTTAGCCTTGCTATGCTTTCGCTTTGTCCTAGAAAAAGTAACAGCTTTTCCCTTTAAGTATGCCTTAGAGATAACATTAACCTGGAAATAGCTGGTTTTAGTACTACGGGAGAGGAAAATGACTTCTTCGAAGTTGTATTAGCTGATATGGAGAAATGAACAAAAGTTTCTGTAAGATGCTTCTTTTTTAGGAGAAGTGAGAGGCTGTTTAACAGCAGGGTCCGTTTGTTGTATTTTAAAGGAAGTGTTATAAAAAGAAGCTTGTGAGGCACTAGCGTAACTTTAATTAGTATTATTGTGCTGCTTAGCTGCCTGTCTTTAGATCACAGAATCCTGGCAGGGATTCGGAGGTTGAAGTAACTGGATGGCTCATACTCAGAGACCAAAAACATTGTCCTGTTCATTAGCCAGGTACTCTGACTTCTGTTCCTCATAGTCTTAATGTGTAGTGCTCATTATAACTCACTCACTGTGAGGGGGTGTAAGGGCCTTTCCCCTCCGGGAGGTGTGGCTGCTGAGGTTCATGGCCAGCTTAGAGATGGTGTGGCTGAAGGCAGCCTCCAAGGTGTGATCCCACCTTGTTCTTAACTGCAGCCCTGGCAGTAGGAGCTACAAGTTCCCACCAGCTGGGCTGTGGTGACCGGCTCCTGCTCATGGCAAGAGGCTGAGCCCAGAGTTTGCAGGAGCCAGGGGCGATGCAGGCAGAGTCCCACTTGGGGCAAAGCAGCAGGAGGGCTCTGAGGACAGGGTTTGATGAGCAGCATGTTTGCCACATGTGGTACAGAGAGCCTGAGCAGCCTGTGGTGTGAACCATGTTCATAACCATGACATGTTCTCATGAAAGCCTGGGATTTCTCACTTCGGCTTGAGAAATAGTCACTGGAGCATTTTGTGTGACCTTCTGTTCCTGTCTCAAGGAAGGTCTAAAGAGCAAAGCAAAGTAGGTAGGCAAGGTTTTTTTCATGTTTTGCAAGAAAACCAAAAATGAGGGTAAGAACTGAAATCTACAGAAAAAAAAGAGAGAGAAAGATGGATCTCTGCAGTCCAGGCAAAAGCTGGAGCCAAATGCAGAAAAAGGGCTCTCTGGATTTGGAGATGCTCTGACCTTCTGGAGCTTGTGCAAAGGAAGTCCCGAGAGGGGTAAGAGGTGAAAGCCCTAGAGAAATACCAGCCTGGTTTTTGGTGTTTTTGTTGTTGCAATGTCCGTTATTGTTCAGAAGCTTAAGTGCTTTTGTAAAAGCAATATAATGATTTTCTGAAACCATTTAGACTTGAGATTGGTTCTTAACCTGCATGAATTTGGGGCAAGGAGAATATTCTAGCCAATGCGTATGTCCAAAATTTGTGGCATTTTTACCCATTTACTTTCAAAAGAAGTTTTATTTAAAAGTTTTAGAAATGTTCCTTACTATGTGTGATTTATTTATTTATTTTCAGAAATACTTTAGGAAGCAGAGCAGTTAAAAATCTATTAAGTGCATAGAATGCACTGGAGAATACAGACATTCTTGTTTAATTTTTTCTTACTGTCATTTAAGATGTAGGCAAAACTAAACAACAGAAAGAAATATGACTCTAAACAAAATGCAGCCTTTTAGTTATTGGTGTATTTTTTTCAAACAATTCTGTTCTTCTCTCACAATAGACAAAAAAATACTTTTCTGAAGGAGCAGTCAAGAGCTAATCCATCCATCTCTGCTAAAACTCCCAAAAAGCAGAAACCTTTCAAATACGCCCCAGGTCCTTACAGCTAGCTCACAGAAACTAAAGGCTCTGCTAGACTGTGTACCTGACTTTTTTTCTTTGCAAACATTTCCCCAGAGGCCTGAGGCTCTGAGCGGGTATTGCTGTTCTGCATCAGGATTCTTCAGCAGTGTTGAGCACCACTTTAGCTGAAAACATGCTCCAGCATCAGTCAAACCCCAGACAGTAACAAAACAAATAATGAAAAGTTTGCTTGGATAATAAAGGGTCAAATTTACTCTTTTGAAACTCCGGATTCAAAGACTTCCATATATGATCCTCTAAGCGTCAGAGAGATCCAGAAGTTCTGCCACATTTTGAAAGACTTGAAGACATTTTGTCTACCACCTCCAAGGTCTGGAATTCATAGGTATCACTGTTAGGTTTTGCTATACAAAACTCATCTGCACACACAGAGAGGAGCACAGAGAGACAATGGCAGTAGGGGACCCCAAATAATACCCTGCCCCAGCTACTCTCATCCCAGGAGCCATGAGCCTATCAAATGCCCATCTCCACAAACTTAGAGGAGCACAGGGGCCAAAGGCAGGCAGGAACCTATATCAGGGACTCAGAGGAAAGTCCCCTCCAGAGGAAGGTGACACCCTGTCAAGGGCCCTCCTAGGGCTGTCCCAGGAGAGTGTCAGCCGCAGTGTCATGGTATGAAGCCCATCAGACAAGTCAATGGGAGCTGCTCTCCAGAGCACTGTGGCTATTGGTCATACACAAATTCCCAAAAGGAAGAAACCCAGGAAAGGCTTTTGACACCTTCTGAAAAGCAAACGAGAGGGGACTGTTATGGGGAGTCTGAATGTGGCAGCTTGATAGAGGGGAGGCTGCTGCAGCTCCAAGCCTCCAGGTCCAATCAGTAGTGAGGCTGAGCATGTATTCCCAATAGGTACATACGCACAGACAAACACCCATGTCTCACACATACATGCATGTGGCTGGCTGTGCCGATCAGCACAGGCAGACGCACTCAGCACGCAGAAAACCACAAACAGCACCAATGTCCTCATCTTGCTCCCTTCTTTGGTGGATCAGGGTGAAGGTCCATTCGTGGGAAATATGTGACACAGCTGGGAACCACATTTGCAGCACTCGAACAGCCGTTGCCCACAGCTGCCTGGTGAGATGGACCATGTAAAAAGGAGGGATAGGAAACACGTGGTATGGGGCAGGGCTCTCAGTGGCATGGCTGAGAGCAAAGGGAGAAAGTTGGAGTCACCCCAGAGGAACAGGAGGGCTGGGCTGAGAGTGAGTTCAGCTTTGTGCAGAAATGTATGCTTTTTCTCTTGACTCCTCTGATCTTCTTCTGGAGGGAAGGAAGGAGCTGGGTTTTTTTTTTTTCAAATCTTGCAGAGATGTGAGAGGAAAAGGTGGTGTGGTGTGTGTGTTTGTTCGGTTTTTTCTGCAGGACAACAGCTTTACCATTGCAAAGTCAGCTGTTTGCTCTGGTAAAAATGGTAAGAAGGTGAGGATGAGCAGGTTGCCACGGGACTGTGCAGTGTCCCTGTTTCCCGAGAGGGGAATGACTGAATGGGAGCTGTTTCCTATCTTCAGCAGGCTGTGGTACACTGGTAGTCATAAAAGATCCATGCACTGTATCACTGTATGCATAGCCAGTATTCTCACTCAACGTATGGGTGTTTGTTGCTTGTGCAAGCAAGTGGGGAAAAAAAACTATATATTTTAAACTTTTTTTTTAAAATCACCTTAAATTGTACTGAGCTAAATAGTTACGATGATATGCAAAGTAGAGGCTGAAATACAATATCAGTTTCACAAACTGATGGCTGGGAGACAAATACAGCCATGATATGTCACAGTAAAATCTTCCTGTTTCATTTGGGTTTCCCCCTTTCCCCCCCTTTTCCCCCTTTTTTCTTTTTGGTGTCCTAAGTACCTATTATATCTGCAGGCCAATTTGTTGCCTTCTCTGAGAATAAGGCAGTTTCTAGTTCTCTTTTTACTTTTTTAGCACCTCACGGATTGCAAGTGGGAAATTCCCTCTCATGGTGGCGCTCTCTACTCTGCATGTGATGGATGTCCCAGCAGTGGGCCCACACCAACAGCCAGCAAGGCTGGTATAGAAGTGATGCATAATTGCCATGTCCAGTGTTTGACTACCAGTAAAAGCTTCAGCAGTGGCCACTAGTGGGAAATGGGAAAAAAAGCGATTGGGCACAGACAGCTGGCAATTTCCTGATCATGGTGTTTGGCCTAAAGAAATGTACGGACATGGTACTAGATTTGCCCGTGGTGAAAAAGAACAAGGAGAGCTGGGCCAGCAGCTCCTGTTCCACTGAGAAGGAAATGAAAGCAAAATGCTGTTCTCTTTCCTTTCCTTGGAGCTCCCGCAGGGAATCCACAGCACCTGTTGGTGAGTGGGTACCCCACTCTCATGGGTGCAGGGTCCTGGACTTGCAGAGATGTGGCAAAAGCTGCAGGGAGCAGGTGGAAGAGCAATGAACTACACACAAAAAAGCAGGAGGGAGGAAAATCTCTGCATAGAAAACAGCCCAATATACCTTGGATTCTGGCTGACAACGTGAAAATGGCACCGATTCTGGCTTTAAGATTGCTAAAAATACACATCTCATAATGCTCAGAGAAGGCCATTCAGCGGCCTCCAGTGAAGCAAAGAAAATATGAAGAAAGGAAACAGGTTTTTTTCATTAAATTTCCCTTTTCCATGTATGTACTACTGTATGTAACTATTGTTTTATTGGCCATCTGTAGTAATTAAAAGCCCAACCAGCACAGCTTTCAATCCTGTTCATCCTTTCCTAGCACAGGTGGTCTAGGTTTTGTTTCACCTGTGCTGTTAAAATAAAACAGGCTTCTTGGGGAGGTAGTTTACATTTTCACTGGAGTCAGCTGAAGTGCTTGGTTTTCCTTTAGAGATTTGAGTAACTCTTCCTTCTTTTTGTTTAAAGCACTGTCCCTTTCAGAAATTACTTACTTCTACTTGTTTGTAGAAACACTTAGGTTTGTTTACACTTAAATGCTAAATATTTTGTTCTTTTAAGCTTAAGGAAATGAAGTGGGCTTATGTTTGGGAGAAAACAGTTTTAAACAAACCAGGTGAACAGGTATGTTGATAAATTGTTTTATGATTAATTCCCAGATAACATGAACCTATTAAACATATATACTAGAGAACTTGGGTGTGTTTATAGAATGGACCACACTCTTCCCTTCTTCCTCAGAAGTACCTTTTCAGCCCCTGATGTGATGATCACTTCAGAGTAGCAAGTGACAAGAGGTATACTGTGATAACAGTCCTACTGGGAAGGGAAAAAAATGTTTGTCCACCAAATACTTGTTTCTTCTTTTCTGGACTTTCTGGCCTCAGCGTTTTGTTGTTCTATTTAGATAACAATGAAGATACACAGTTTTGAGAATTTTAAATATAAAATTAAACTTGCAGAAAGAGATGATATAGCTGAAGGATGTTTTCCCCTCTTCTCATAAAATCTGCTGATCCAAACTTCAGACCACTAATCTTTCTATATGATCCTGTGAAATCATACAAACTAAAATTAGATACAATGCTATATTGCTCAATGAGAGCAGTTTCTTTGTAGAGGAATCTTCTTTCAGTGAGAAACTGAATCTTGAATGGAGAAGACTCATTTTTTTCGTATTTTTAACATGAAGGACATGGGATTCTAAGTGTGATTTAAAGTTCATATCCTGTGGCTAGTTATCCTATTTCTTGCAAGAAAAAATTGATCTTGATCCTTAAGCCAGTGCTGAGACATACTAAGTATTTTGCTTATGCACTCTTCTCCTGAAGTTCACCTTTAGAGCCCTCTTCTTCAGGGTTTCAGTTCACTGGGAACTTTTTGTGAAAGGCTATGTAAGCACAAACTTTGTGTTGGGGCCAATATGCTTTGGAGATAGACTTGTCATGCTTAAGGATAAAGGACTGCTTGGTTTTGCTCCTTCAAATACACGTTTGCTGTCCTTGAAACATAATTTTTCTAATGGTAGACCTTTGGGTGGCATAAGTTAAGTTATAGTTTTTGCATTAGTCCTCCGAAGTGTGTCAGTCATGACAGAGATGCCTGTGTTCAATTCTTGAAGCTGCAAAATAATCTTATCATCATAACATGCCACAAAATGTCATTTACCAAAACTTGAGACATTATACAGAACTCCATCTTCCTGAGAGGCAGTAGTGGAAGATGGCTGCTCCACTTTAGGTCCCACTTTTTCACTGTAAACCCTACAGATGAGGAAATTGGTTTGTGTGTGAAGCTTTGGGGAAGGATGTTCTCTTCTTAAGCATCCTATTTCTTTAATGTTCTACATCTAAGAAAATTATTGTTTATCTGTTTGGTGTGCTTAGTTAAACTGTTAAGATTCCATTCAGATGCAATATCCATTCTAACATCTTTGTTGGCAAAATGCTTGTAAATTTACATGTTTCTTTTGTTTAGTCCTTGCTAGAGCGCATGTTTTCTATGAGCTATAATTCTGGGAAAGATGCAATAAGTAAGTAATTGTGAGCAAGTAGTGCACAGACTTAGTTGATGAATCATTTTGTCCTCCTAAGCCAGTTGGCATATGTTGGCATAGCTCTCACTTCAGTGGAGCTATGGATATTGATTTATATCATCTGAAGTTCTCACGCCTAGGTTGTTGCTCCACTAATTATAAAGGGAGCTAGGAGACAAATCTAGTTGGCTACTTCACATGACTAATTGAACACTTGTTTTGGTTTTGCTTCATCAATTCTATTATTCTTGGAGTTTAAAACCATACCAAAAGTTAAACAAAACAACCCAATGCATTTCCACACTGCTTTAAAGTGATGGTTAACCTTAAAGCAGGAGGAGTTATAACATTCTAAGCCTTTACAAACCCTCAGCATTTCTTCCTTGGAAGGCAGAAAATTCAGTGCAAACCTATGCTTGTCTTTACTCTTGCTGTCTTTCGTTTAATAAGAGCTGCATCCATTGGCTCTTATTTCTCAGATACATGAGTTGTTTTTTTAGGAACAATAGACAATGGGCTGTCTTTTTTCTTTCCCTACATCAATTTAATTACATATGTTTTCCAGACAGTACCACTGCTAATTCAGCAAGGCACATGTGCATGTTGCAAAAGCTCTTGTAAAAGAAGAATGATTGAGATTTCACATTTCTGCAGAAGGCAAACACAATAAAATCCCTGCAATTGGCCCACGTTTGCTCTGCTGTTCTAAAACTATAAATGCTTTATGGAAACACTGGGATTTATGTGTACATTCATCCTTTAAGGAGAAGAATAGGTCTTAATCCACTGGGGACTTGGCTTACTAGAGATGTGAATCCTCTGGCCTTTCCACTCCTGCTGCGTATAGCTTTCTGGAATATGGGACGACACTCACACCAGAGCTCCACTGAGCTCCAAGGCAGATGGGCAACTGATAGGTGATTGCTTTTTCACTAAGTAGACTGCTCAAAAATACCAAATAGTAACGTAGTTACTGCAGTGTGTTTCTGATTAAAAAAAAGTCCATTTTGCATTCCTCATCCCAAAACCACATTTAGTAATGCCAAAAGAAGCAATGAAGTGATCTTCCTTACATAGCAAAAACACAAGCAAACCTACTAGTGTTGAGAGGTTAGCGTCCAAACTTTGATACATAAACACTCTTACCAGTCACCTCATTACTGAAAGATTGACCTAGCTTTATATGTCTAAGGATCCACTGGTAAGAGTGAAATCCATGCCATCATTTAAGTGGCCTAATCAGATTGTGCCTTCTGGCTTGGAAATATTGCAGTGGTTTGCTTTCTGGGGAGATTTTTTCCTTTTGTTTTTTGTCTTTTTTTTTTTTTCCTCTTTGCTGAAAAGCTCTTGAAACAACTATTAAATAAAGGCAAACAGCTGACAGTCCTTTTCTTCCATCAAAGCGTGGAAAAATGTAGCCATCTGCCTTTCTGTGAATTGTAAGGGAAGGAGGGGAAAGCTATGCTAAATATCTGAGGAATGATGAAATAAGGCAAGCTGTGCACTCTGATTTTCTGTATCAGCTGCATAACTCATCCATCACTATTACAGCTTGCAGCTGGGGATATTGCAGGGCTCTGACATGAACTGTAGTGGGAGATGGAAACATCCTGGTGAGTTGTCTGGCTAGTGTAGTTATGAGGCCTCTGCCCTTACTTTACGTTGCAAATGCTTCTCTGTTGCTATAAGAAAACTAGTATAGTTTTAAACAAAAAGATTGAGTAACTTCTGACTCTTGGAAAGGTCTAGACTGATGACCTGCCATTCCAGTTTTGGTTAGGTTTGGGTTTTAAAAGTTCTCGGGAGTGGCACGTACACTGCAACCTTCTTTGTATTTTCCTAACCATGTTCTTCAGCCCACACATAGAGGAGAACTTGTAAGCAGAATCTGAATTTGAGAAGAAAGGGATGATGCACTATTGCCCTCCCGCACTAAAATTGTCACCAGTAGTTCAAATATTCCAGCATTTTCATTTCTTCCTGGCTCTTCCCTTCTCTTTTGCCTGTACCTGCTGCTTTGATTATTTTTCTTCCTGCCTCCTTTTCTTCCCCAACACCTACCTCTTTGCTTAGTCGCCTGCCCTGCCTGAACATTTAACTTCCAGTTTTGAACTCCGGCCTCTCCTGGTTTTAACAGTCCCTATGTCCTGGCAGTTCTCCCTACCGTCAGCCTTCTGGATACTGTCAGAAGAAGAGCCCAGGTGTTGTTAGCTCTGGGATCTAGGAAGTGGTGTGACCGTAATAAAGGTAAATGAGCCCCACCTCTCTTGGGAAAAGTAGAATGACTGAGATGTGGTGACCTCCTTCCAAGCCTCCAGCGTGCAGCAGCTTTGTCACAATGCAATAGCAGTGTTTAGAATATATGATGTATGGTTTTAGTAGAGATAGCTAGCCTAAGTGGAAAAGAGTTCTTGGAAACCTTTCAAGCTAAGTTTTGAATTTCAGGGCTTTAGAAAAGTTTATTAATTCCTTCCCTAAAATTCAGAGATTTAACATTTTAGTTACAGTTTGCATAGTATATATTAAGTTTTGGTAGCTGTGTTTTACTGAGAAATCTGCTGTGCTGCTTGTTCAGGGAACCTTTCTATCCCTGCGCTACTGTAAACAGTTGCTGTCTGTACCAGACTTCTCTGCTGGGTTTTCTCATAACTTTCAAAGGATTCTGAGTAGGCTTCAGTGCAGTAACTTTATGATCTATGGGAGAAGCTATTAGTGCTGTTTCCAGCATAACAGGATCCTAGTTTAATTGTAGGACTGACATACCTTTAACACTCCTTTTTTCTTAACCTCTTGAATATTAGAAAAGATAGTTGATGTAGCTTTTGTCAATTTAAATATAGGAAGTGTTTACTGGGACGGCCTCACTGTACTAGCTAGTGGAAAAGGAAGAGAATTTTCTTTTTGTCTTGAACATGAGGTATGTGCTGTACTAAATAACCTGTATGTGTACTGAGTGGTTTGTTATCTTTCAACCAAGCCTCCTGTTCAGTCTAGCACTTGCGTTACCAAGAGTATCCACTTTCCCTTTTCCCAAGCCTCACAGCTTAACCACAGAACAGACTGTTTTCCAAGGGTGTAATTTCTTGAATTTGCCGTAGCTACTAGTGATAAATTATCTTTCCCATAAAGACACAGAGGGAAGGAGGTCAGCATAATTACTTGTGTCCCTTGGTTAGTATCCTTAGAGCGGACTAAGATGAAGGAAGGACCTGAGGGCTTAGAAGCCTCACAGAAGGTCAGGTGGCAAACTTGACTATGAACCACATTTTCTCTTTGCATAACATTACTTTCCCTTG
>VYZW01033972.1:4276-50249 GCA_013401315.1 Balaeniceps rex | reverse complement strand
CTGCCCCGCGGGAGCGGGAGGCTGGCGGGCGCGGGCCCGCAGCAGGTGAGGGTCGGGGCGGCCCCCTGGGTGCCCGCGGGGCGCTGGCGGGAAGGGGCAGCGTCGCCTCCCGGTGTCGGTCCTCTTCTCGCTGCTACTGTCTCAGTGTCCGCCGCCCCACCTCCCCGTGGAAAGCCCCCGCCTGAAACCCTGGTGCGACCGGAGAGAGGGGGCTTAAATAGCTGAGGCAGCGAGGAATGGGTTGCAGGGGTGCGGCCGCCTTTCCCACATCCCGCCTGGCAGTGTGATGAGGATAGACCCCTTCTTTTACCCCACCGCGTTACATGACTTGGGGCCGGGATTTGTGTCTTCGGCTGTCATGCTGGCAATAGGTAAATTCCCAAGATTGTGGTTTGAAATGGAGAAGACCTGGTGTCTTGTGCCAGATGGATAAAAACTGACTTGTGGATCGCCATATGAAATGTCAGAACAGCCCTTGTATTCCAGGGCTTGTGTTCCTTGTGGCTTCACTAACATTTTCAGTAAGAAGAATGGTATTGAACAAGGTATTGAGTTTTTAAAAAAGTGAAGGCAAGATGTTTAATAGAGAGAAGGATAGTGGTAAAATAGTTTCCTGTGTTACAGTTCTGATAGCAGATAACTTCTTGACAAGACCAAAAAAGAGTAATGAAAAAAGAAGGCAGCTCAAGCACAGATACTGGCAAATAGGTTTTAATAAATAGATCATGTTGGTAATGCTTTCACAGGAATGGAAAATACAAAATACGTAATACTTTAAAGCAGAAGACTGCAATCACTGAGGCATTTATGGACATTTCATTGTTCTATAGTTCTGATTTCTAGTGAGGCATGGTTTTAGGAAGAAGACAGTAAAAGGCTAGTGGAATGAAATATGACATACTCTAGCCCAACTTTCTCTTGATAAACCTACTCATATTGCTGAGGTAGCAGATCTTATCAAAGCAGGAAGTGTAGATATTTCATAGTTGGACATGAATAAAATTTTGAAATGAAACCTGGAAAGTTTTTAGTAAAACTAGAGAAAGTGGGAATGAGAAAGTAAGGGACTGACTGAAAGAGATATGATAAGACAGTTCGGAAGAGGTTAACGGGAAAGAGAACTGAGGAATTGTGTTTGGAATGGATATTGTTAATAATTTCCATTTCTGACTTAAGCACTAAAGATCACTCTGGGCCAGTTTAATTTGGTGCTCATTCAAGATACCATCAATTGATTAGGGTTTTGTATAAAAGGAAACAACCATAAAGTATGTTACTTCATTGTTACACTCTCTGGTATAATTGATAAGGCTTGACACTCAGCAGTGGAAGTGATTGAGAAGGAGAACTATCCTGCACATGTGTTAGTTCATCATAGGAGGGTTGCGAGCCACCGAAAACCAATGGATAAAAGGCCACAGTATTGAATAATCTGTGTGAAGGAGCATTTAATAAAATGTTGCCTAAAACATTCATGAACTCAAATCATAGTGACGTATGCAGTTAAACATATGCATTGTTACCTAAGCCAATGTAAATTCTCTTTGTAGGTTGGGAACTCTGAATTCTTTGGTCTCTTAAATGTAGCAGTTACTCACAATAAAAATTTATATAATGAAAAATTTTTGGGACTTACGGTGAAACAAAACAACAAAAACATGATTGAGTAGCCAGTATTTCTGTTTGTAAGTAAAGCCAATGTTTAAGTACATTTGGTGGGATTTTTTTTACTTATCGCAATTAATTTACTGGATATCTTTTCATTGTGAACCTGAATGTTTTCTCCAGCACTGTGTTAATGTGCTTGCAGTCTGATTGCATAGGCACTGAAATTTAGAAACGTTTCTGAAAATAAGTGCAACTCTTGCCTTAAGAAAAACTGTCTGTTCTTCAAAGTTAATGTTTTTTATTGTTGTTATTTATTTCTAATACCATGGCTTTATAACAGGACTAAGCAAAGCTTTTCAGTTAAGTGAAATAATAACTGAAGTTTGAACATGGTGGAGCCTGCTAACGATGAAGTTGATTCTTGGCACAGATCAGCTTTTTGAACATAGTGCAGGAAAACCTGCAAGATCCTATGTGTATCCCTCAAATCGGAAAGACTTTTAAGCCATCTGTGTCGTATCTCAATCCTTTTCTGCAATCGTAGAAAATTGGCAAAACCCATTAAAGACAATTTTACAATTTCATTGTTTCATTTCACCGTGTTGTAAGCAGGATTTTGGTGCTGTCCTCATTTATTACAGGCATTTTGCTGTGTTGTTTCTAATTATTAATGAAAACATTCACCAGTTACAAGTTCTACTTTGGTTTCTCTTCTTTCCTCTTCAGGAATGATAGATTTCTGCATTAAAATATAGCTCAATCCTGTAGTAGCTGTTTTAAATTGTGTTTCAGACAACCTTTTCAGTGATTTCCCCCCCTGCCTGCCCCCCCCGCCCATTCCTCAACATTTTCAGGCTGAAATTTTCTTTTCTTTTTTGATGTCATTTCAATATTGGAGAATTTTGGGTTTGGTGGTGGTGGAGTCTTTTGTTTTTTAAATTGGCTATCTTCTTGTAACAGCTATAAGCTTTCAGATGAAAACACTTGTAAGCTGTGAAATTATCAAGGAATTCATACCCAAGATCCCTCTTATTGGTTCAGTCAAAATCCATTTAGTAACTAGGTATTGTGAAATACAACTTTATATGTGTGCTATCATTGTACAGTATTGTTTTTATCTTGTATTGGTGTGATATGTAGTTCAGATACAGTTGAGCGGAAGTCTGTAATCATTAAATGATCCTGTGTGTGAAGATGTGCATGGAAGTAAAAGCTTTGAAGGAAACCTCTGTCTGTCTGTTTTCTAATACACTGTTCCAAACACTGGGCAGTGAAGATGAAAATGAATATCAAGGAGTTGTGCAATTAATTTTATATTGGCCAAGCTTAACTCTGAATGAGGGAAATATTTGGATGGTAGGGGGAACAAAGCACAACAAAGTGTAATGTTAAAAATGCTGCTTTAAACCTTGGTCATGACTTCTCAGTGCTTCCGTTCTTATTTGTTTTTCTGTTGGTGTGTTCATATCTGTGTTTGCTCTATGACTTCCATCTAGTCAGGCAAAACCACTCTTCACTCCATGAAGAGTGAAACAATTTACAGTTTTGATCCAAGTTTTTAAGAAGCCAGAGTTCAATGAGCAACTGTGTTCACCTCCGTGTGAAAAGGGGTTCCTGCTCTGATTTCCTTTTTCCACCTGTTCCTAACTGGGTTCTTGCACTTTTCAGATTCTGTGAGATGATTCAATTTACAAATGTGTATAGTCTCTATGGAGCTTTTTGGTGGGGTTTTTGTTCACTTTTTATTATTCTATTCTTTTTTTTATTTTCTCTGGGTTAATAAATTGAATTGCTTCCTGAAGGAATTTGGTAGCTGCCAAGCTAGTGCAAGTTAAGCAGCAGAAATGTGGCTAGAAGCAAAAGGAAGGGGAGTGAGATCTCCTTTTGGTGGAAATGAGTGTTCAGGGGTAATTCTGTGAGGCTCGATGCGCAGACCTGTGCCAACTTTGGAACAAAAATTTCTCACGTTCTTTTTTTCCTCCTGGGAAGGAAAATTTCTCACGGTTGTCTGTGGTGACAGACAAATGGTCCTGATAGGCCATCAAGTGGGCGCTTCTGTTCAGAAGTGATAGTTAAGTGTTTCAGGTCTTTTAAATATCTTTTTCCCTCCCATGCTTTTCCATAGGTTTGTCTTGTTGTTACCATGCAAAGGACAACTTAATGTGCCGTGATGTCTGTGAACAGGTAAGCTTGTTTTAAATTTGGTTTATCCCTCAGAGTTAAAGCCATGCCTTTAGACAACGATGTAGCAAGATTAGGGTTGTAAGCAAATGATTTTCTGTGTGAATACTATGTGTGAATCATGAGATGTAATATTGTTATTTAAATGAGAACTTAAAGGTTTAAAACTGTAGTCCTCTTTCCTTTCATAGTGAAAAACAGATTCTGCTGAAGTTGAGGAGAAATAGAGATACAAATCTGAGGTGAGGATTTGGTCAAGAAGTGATAAGCATGTTAGGAAATGGGAGGGGTGAAGGTATTTTACCCAATTTCTGGATCTTGTGTGTTTCCAAGTTTTGGGGAATTTAGAATGAAGAATAAGATGTCGGTACTGTTCTTTCTTCCTGCCAGTTCTTGTTTCTTAGCTAAGCGTCTGAGATACTCATTATGATAATATGGCTTTGTGAATCCAGCAAAAATCTGCTTACTTACTCTGTTCATAAGGTAATAACAAAGAGCTGTTTGTGTTAAATTCAAGCTTGAAAAATATTTTTCCACAACTTATGTTTAGATTGGTACCTTTGGATAGTATGTTGTACAGCTTTGTGTGTGTGTGTATTTATATAAATTGATGGACATAAAAATTTTGCATCAATAAAGCATACATATACATATACACAATTTTTATATTAAAATTTTATCCTTACATTATACCTGCCTCTTTTCTTGTCTTCATTACCCGCCTTGGGGCTATTCAAGCACTAAACCTGGTTATGATTAAGTTTATATTTATCTGTGATTGTACTAACAAAACTTTTAGGTTAAATTGCACTTATCCCTCACTGATATATTTATAGAATATAACCAAATCTGCTTTCAGCTTTCCTATTGTTAGGCCAAACAAGGAAAAGTCTGGCAGTCTCTTTGCATAAGATATTCTCTCAATTCCTATAATTATTCTCGCAGCCCTTCCAGCATAAGTTTATCTCTTTGAATACAGGTAAGCAAAACTGTACATGGTATTATAAACAAAACTATAGCATTCAGTCTTAAAAATTGTGTTAAAACTTATGTGTAAGTAGGAGAAAGATATCCATTGCTGAATATAAACAAATTTAATCAGCAGTTTTAGTAGGTGCATTGAGAGGGTGTTTGGAATAATCTGTCCAATTCTTATTCTGTTGCATTGGTTTGAAGTTCCCAGTTTATCATGTGAGTTCCTGTTAGCTCTTCATGTAAGGCCTTGAGCTTTTTACTGTCAAATTTCATCCCATTTCTGTTATACTGGTTCTAATTATTCTGTAGGGTTTTCTGTGGGTTTTGTAAGATATTTTGATCTTGCCTCCTCTGGATGATCTCTTTCAACTCAGATAATCAGCACATTCAGAGTCTTTGTGTGAGAAGTCTAGAACAAGTCTAAAGCAAGACTGGCACCCCTCAAATTGTTCTATAAGGAGCTGTCTTAGTTACCTCATGTCAGGCTGGTAGCATCATTTGCTGAATGATCGTTTGATATAGGCCAACAAACTGGCTGAAGGGGCTGTCTACTATTTTTCTACTGATTTTCATGTTCTGTAACTTAACCATTTTGTGCAGCATGATTCAAATGCTTTGTCTTTGTTGAATCCATTTTGGAATGTATTATTTGATACTTACCCCCTTGTCTTAAACACAAAATTTGTCGGATGAAGGTTTACATACGTGGGAGGTGACTGTAAGGAACAGAGTTGGCTGAATGATTTGCCTTTTTCTGTCTTTCCAGGCGCCTTTTCTAAAATATTTGCCATGCGCTTGTTGCCTTGTCTGTACCACCACACTGTACCATCCTGACATGATAATTTATTTAATAATAATTAAAAAAAAAAGGTTTCCTCCTAGACTTGGTAGTTTGAGCCATAAAACATTGAAGTTGCTTGCCAGGGATGGCCGGGAAAGAGAGCAGCCTTGTGCCCCATATTTCTGTTTAATTAATGCTTAGGGAATGCCAGGGACCAGGGTGCACAGACAGTTTATTGTGGAGAGGGCCAGCAGGTGGTGCAGATGTGCTGCTTGAGCCTGTGTGCACCTGTTATGTCCAGCAGGACGGGCTCTGGCAGTGGCTGGGCCAAGCACTCATGACATGTTGGAGGTCTTGACCCAGAGGGAGCTCTTGAGGAAGAATGTGTCCATCCCAGTCTTGGGCTGCAGGGAAAGGATGGTGTCTCTCCTTGAGTCAGTGGCACTTAAACTGTGGGAGTCGTGCTTTGGTCAGCTGCCTGAACTGTCAAGTAAAGAAGCTGAGGATAGAAGCATTGCTTCAGTGTAAATGGGAGCTAGACAAGCTCTAGGAGAACCTGCAGGGGCAATAGCCTGAACTATGCATTACATGGAAAGGATGGCCAGAGCTATGCTTTGTGGAGACTGAAAGTTTGTGACTCCTGACAGCAGGAAGAAGTTTCTTGGCCCATCTTTGGGTATGCACTTACAGAATGGATCTGGGGCCTTAGAACAGGTGAGGAGGAACAAGCTCCATCAGGGAGCCATCTTGGCCTAATCAACTGGTTGTAAACAGTGCCACCAGGAGAAGGACTCCCTTCTGCAGGAGATGGAGGCACTCGTCTGCAGATGAGGCTTGCTGTCTAAGGTGGTTTGGGTTTTAGGGGCTTAGATCTAGGATGTTGCAGAAACTGCAAGGTTTTTTTGACCATCAGGCTATTTCCCATTGGCTGCTCCTCTACATGGACACCAGTGATACTATTGAGGGAGGCCTTGCATGGGTAAAAGGTAACTACAGCCCAGGGGTTAGGGGGAAGGGCCCAGGAGACCCAGTGGTGTTCTCCTTGATCCTGCCAGTTAAGGAAAAAGGCTTGATTAAGAGTAAGGAATTCTGCTAACTAGTAATTAATGAGCCCTTTGAAAAAGAAAACTTGGATTACAGATTTGTTTGTCAACTAACATGATTGAAACATTTAATTATTTTGCATTCTTAGTAAGTATTATTCCAAGCTTAGTTTCAGTATCATCTCCTTTTCGTGATTATTTAATTAAGTCTGTCAGATACTGTAGCAAGGAATAAGTGGGCCTGTCTTTCTTTAATTGACATTTTTTTCCTAAGTTTATTTCTGGGGAGTTTCACAATGATAAGGTTCCTGGCAGCATTCATCTCTGTACCACCTGAGTTTTCTATCCATATCCTCCTCCAAGCATAAGAACAGTCCGTCCCAGTCCTCAGGAAAACATTTTAATGTTTCAAGAGGCTGGCTTGGCTAAACAGAGAAGTCATGAACAAGCTTCAATGCAGAAAGGCAGTATAGGGAAAGTAGAAGCAGGGAAAGGTTATAAAAGAGGGATTTAGACAGTTTGCCCAGGCATGTAAGGTTATATTGGGAAAGACAAAGCTCAACTGGAGTTGAGACTTGCAGAGGATATATCAAGGGCAGCAATGCTATGGCAGTAGTTAAAGGCTGAAGAAGGAAAAACGTGCGACTGTTGCTGAATGCAGCACGATTTAGTGTCAGCAAACACAGGTAAGGCAGAGGTACTGAATGCCTTCTTTCCTGAGTCTTTGTTAACAAGGTCTCCAAGTCCTCTGTGCATAGAGACGGGGTTCAAAGAGTCTGCTACCAGTAATAGGTGATGGTTGAGTCGGAAATTATTTGAGAAAATTTGACCCATACAAGTCCATGGGACTAGATAGACTGCATCTGAGGGTGCTGAGCACACTGGCTGGTGTCACTGCAAGGTTTCTCTCATTTTTGAAAGGTTGTGGAACTTGGGGGAAGTCCCCAATGACTGGAGAAGGACAAACAATGTATCCATCTTCCAAAAAAAAAAAAATGGGGGGGAGGGGACCAAACCAAAAAACCACAAAGGACGGTTCCCAATCCAGCAAACTACAGACTAGTCATCTTCTCTTAAATCTTAAATCCCTGGGAAAATCATGGACAGAGTCCTCTCAGAACACATTTCTGAGCATGCGAGGGGTAAATCATGCCTGACAAACCTGATTGGCTTTGATAATAAGGCTGGATTTCTGGATGAGGGGAAAGGAGCGGATTGTCATTTGTGTTGACTTTAGCAAGAATTTTGACACTGCCTCCTTCAATATTTTTTTTATCCATTTTAGGATAATATGGGTTTGATGGATGGACAATTAGATGAGTAAAAAAAATTGGTTGGATAATCAGGCTCAGAGATAGAGGTTAGTGGGTCCTACTCTGCCTGCAGGCTAATAAGAAGTGGAATACCAAAGGGGTCTGTCCTGGGACCGGTCCTGTTTAACATCTTTATTAATGACCTGGAGGAGACAACAGATTCCACTCTTGTTGAGTTTTCAGGCAATAGCAAGCTGGAAGGAAAAGTTGATAATCTTAATGATAGGACTGTCCAGAGGGACCTGGACAGATGGAAGGAAACAGGAACTTTGCATTTGTCCTTGACGAATTTCATAGAGTCCTGCACCTGGAAAGAAAGAATCCCTTGCAGCAATATGAGTTGGAGGTTGATTTGCTAGGGAGCAGATTTGCTGAAAAAGGAGCCAGGGGTACTGGTATACAGACAGCAAGCTGAACATGAGCCAGCAGTGTGCCCCAACAATAAAGAAGGCGTCCTGGGCTATATTAACAGGAGCATAGCCAGCAGGTCTAGAGAAATTATTCTGCCTGTTTAGTCAGCACTTGCTGACTGTATCTAGAATACTGTGTCCAGTTGTCCCCCCTGTTACAAGAAAGACATCCGTTAACTGGAGCAAGTTAGCAGAGTCACCAAGGTTATCAGGGGGCTGGATCACATGCCCTCTCTGGAGAGGATGAGGGAACTGCCTTTAGCTTGGGGAACAAGGAGCACCTCAGAGCAGCCTTCTGATACCTGTAATAAGATTGCTCAGAAGACACAGCCAGGCTCTTCACAGTGGTACATAGTGGGACGACAAGTGAAAGCAGTCATAAATTGAAACTAGAGAGTTCCAGCTGGTTGCAGGAGGAGCTTTTCCACCATGAAAACACAGAGGCTGTGCATTCTCCATCCTCAGAGGTTTTCACCACCTGACTGGATAAAACCCTGAGCAACACGGTCTGGCCTCATAGTTGACCCTGCTTTGAGCAGGAGGTTGAAATAAATGATCTTCTGAGATCCCTTCCAACCTCAATTGTTTTATTATTCTGTGACCCCAGAAGACCCCAAATACTAGTGCAGTTCTTTTCTTGCTCTCCTTTCTGAAACCAGTACTATTGTTCTCTTGTTTTTCTTTCCGTGAGTTTACCGTGTTGCAAATTTAGAATAGAACTGTAATCATAGAATCATTTGGTTGGAAAAGACCTTTAAGATCATCGAGTCCAACCGTACCTGTCCACTACTAAACCATGTCCCTAAGTACCTCGTCAACCCATCTTTTAAATACCTCTAGGGATGGTGACTCGACCGCTTCCCTGGGCAGCCTGTTCCAATACTTGACAACCCTTTCCATGAAGAAGTTTTTCCTAATCTAATCTAAACCTTCCTGGCACAACTTGAGGCCATTTCCTCTTGTCCTATCGCTTGCTACTTGGGAGAAGAGACCAACACCCACCTCGCTACAACCTCCTTTCAGGTAGCTGTAGAGGGCGATAAGGTTTCCCCTCAGCCTCCTCTTCTCCGGGCTAAACAACCCCAGGTCCCTCAGCCAGTCCTCATAAGACTTGTGCTCTAGACCCTTCACCAGCTTCGTTGCCCTTCTCTGGACACGCTCCAGTGCCTCAATGTCTTTCTTGTACTGAGGGGCCCAAAACTGCACACAGTACTCGAGGTGCAGCCTCCCCAGTGCCGAGTACAGGGGAAGGATGACTTCCCTGGTCCTGCTGGTCGCACTATTTCTGATACAAGCCAGGATGCTGTTGGCCTTCCTGGCCGCCTGGGCACACTGCTGGCTCAAATTCAGTCAGCTGTCGACCAGCACCCCCAGATGTCTCTCTGCCAAGCAGCTTTCCAGCCACTCATCCCCAAGCCTGTAGTGTTGCCTGGGGTTGCTGTGGCTCAAGTGCAGGACCCGGCGCTTGGCCTTGTTGAATCTCATACAATTGGTCACAGCCCATTGGTCCAGCCTATCCAGGTCCCTCTGTGAGCCTTCCTACCCTCAAGCAGATCAACACTTCCTCCCAGCTTAGTGTCATCTGCAAACTTGCTGAGGGTACACTCGATCCCCTCGTCCAGATCATTGATAAAGATGTTAAACAGAACTGGCCCCAACACTGAGCCCTGGGGAAGACCACTTGTGACCGGCCTCCAACTGGATTTAACTACATTCACCACCACCCTTTGGGCCCAGCCATCCAGCCACCTTTTTAACGCAGCAAAGAGTATGCCTGTCCAGGCCATGGGCAGCCAGTTTCTCCAGGAGAATGCTGTGGGAGACGGTGTCAAAGGCTTTACTCAAGTCCAGGTTAGACAACATCCACAGCCTTTCCCTCATCCACTAAGCGGGTCACCTTGTCACAGAAGGAGATCAGGTTGGTCAAGCAGGATTTGCCCTTCATAAACCCATGTTGACTAGCCCTGATCTTCTGATTGTCCTGGACGTGCTGTGTGATGGCACTCAAGATGATCTGCTCAATGACCTTCCCCAGCACCGAGGTCAGGCTGACGGGCCTAATGTATTTCTCCTTCTGAAAGATCTGAAATGCATCCATGTTTCAGTTATTCCTGTAATTTCCAGTTTCATATCCCACATGAATAGGTCTGTTTCCATCCCTTTTGTTGCCCAGTTTCTTGTTTTAATTTATAAGTGTTTTCCTTAGTTGGACTGCTAAAGGAACAAGAACTAAAAACATGATTAATGTGGGACCAGAAGACAATTTAAAATGTGCTGAGAGCTCAACTTACATTAACACTTCCGTGAAATTTTAAAAAACAAAACCAGAACAAAAAAACCCAACAGCAAAAAGATTGATGAGGTAAAGGCATCTTGTGATAAACTGTTAAAATACTGCTACTGTTGTAAGGGAATGAGATGAACAACACTACAAAATGGTCTGAAAGACACCTGGGAAAAAAAGATAAATTTACATGATTCAGAACTGTGTATGAAAGTCAATAAGGTAAGGTAAGATTTCTTCCCAAGTATAGCTATGCAAAATAATTGAAGTTGGAAGAGTCATTTTGTGTAACCTCCTGTTCCGAGAGGTGCTAGCTTCAAAATTAAATGAGGTTGCTGAGGATCTTGTTAGTCAAGGTTTGAATATCATCAAGGATGGGCTTTCCACAGCCTCTCTGGGGAATCTGTTCCAGCACTTAACTACTCTCATGGTGAAGATTTTTTTTTTTTCCTTTGCATCCAGTCAGAATTTCTCTTGCTGCAACTCGTTACTTTTGCAGCTCATCACTGTGCAACTCTGAGAACAGTCTGACTTGTCTTTTCTGTAATCCAGCTTCAGGTACTGGAAGACAGGAATTTAGATCCCCCCTGCTCCCTCTTAGCCCTTCTTCAGTTTGAACAGATTTTTTTATCTTGGCCTGTCTTGGTATGTCATGAAGTCCAGCATCCTTTGTGGCCTTCTACTGGACTCTCTGCAGTTCATCAATAACGTTCCTTGCAGAGGGGTGGCACAAAACTGGATTTGGTATTACAGATACCTGGCCTCATCAGTGCCTAATAGAAGAGAATGGTCATCTTCCTTTAACCTGCTGGCAGTGCTGTTGCTAGTGAAGTGCAGTGTGCTGTTAGCTTTCAGTAGTGCATTGGTGCACTGCTGACCCATGTTAAACTTGTCATCCACCGGGACCCAACACCCTTTTCTGCAAAGCTGCTTTCTAGCTGGTGAGCACCCAGCCTGTACTGTTGTGTTGGGTTATTCCATTTCAGCTGCAAGATTCTGTGTTTGCCTTTGTGGAACTGCTTGAGTTTCCTGTCAGCCCATTGCTGCAGCCTGTTGAAACGCATCTGAGTGGCAGCTCCACCCTCCAGTATATTTATGACAGCTCCCAGTTTAGGTTCGTCTGCGTACCTGCTGAGGATTTTTTCTGCCCTGTTGTCTGGCTCGCTAGTAAAGCCATTAACAGTATTGATTTGACTCCTATATTATACTACTTCTGTGTGGCCAACACTTAAACGTTGAACTGCTGACTGCTAATCTTTGAACCCTGCTGTCCAGACAGTTTGTTGCCCACCTTGTAGCCCATCCCATTCACATTTCACCAGTTTTGCTCTAAAGATACAGTGGGAGACCATGCAAAAACCTTTTTAAAGTCAAGGTAGACAACATACACTGTTCTCCACTTTTTTCCTAAACCAGTCTTTTCATTATGGAAAGCTGTCAGGCTAAATTTGCTCTTGGTATGCCTGTGCTGACTGTTCCCAGTCACCTTCTTGTCCTTCATGTGCCCTGACATGGCTTCTGCGAGGATTTGTTCCACGATCTTCCTGCGGCGTGAGGTTAGGCTGAACAGCCTGTAATTCCCCAGGTTATCCTTCTTGCCTTTCTAATGGATATGATGTTTGTCTTTTTTCAGTCATCAGGAACCTCATCCAATCACCATGATCTTTCAAAAATGGTAGCAAAGCTGCCTTGCAATGACAGTGGCTAGCTTCTCAACATCCTCAGTTGGCATCCTATCCAGACTCATGAACTTCTAGATGTTCAGATTGCTTAGGTGGTGCTTAACTTGATCTTGCTCTGCTGTGGGTAGTATTCATTCCCCTGTTAGTTTTGATAGTCTCTTTAACTAATCTAGGTTTTGTTCATCTTTGTTCCACAAAAATTACTTGTTTCAGTTTTTTTTGGAAGGAGTTTAGTTGCCTAAGGTCATCTAACGTGTAGCAGAAGGTTAATTAAGTAGAGTTGTATAATATTTTGATATGTGGGGCAGAAATCCTCTTATGTTTTTCAGACTGCCTATTCAATAGAAACTTTTTGATTGAAGTATTTGAGGAGGAAATTCTCATTCACTTCTGTCGTGGTTTAACCGCAGCCAGCAACTAAGCACCACACAGCCACTTGCTCACCCTCCCCGCCCCTGGTGGGATGGGGAAGATAGTCGGAAGGGTACAAGTAAGAAAAATCCTGGGTTGAGATATGAACAGTTTAATAATTGAAATAAAATGATAATAATAATAACAACAACAATAATAATAATTAAAAATGGTGAAAAGGAAAACAGCAAGAAGAGGAGCAAAACCTAGGGAAAAAAACAAATGATGTAACTGCTCACCACCCACCAGTTGATGCCCAGCCAGTCCCTGAGCAGCGATTGCTGCCCCCTGGCCAACTCCCCCAGTTTATATACTGAGCGTGACGTTACATGGTACAGAATATCCCTTTGGCCAGTTCAGATCAGCTATCTTGGCTGTACCCCCTCCCAGCTTCTTGTGTGCCTGGCAGAGCATGGGAAGCTGAAGAAGTCCTTGACTAGTGTCAGTATTACTTAGCAACAACTAAAACATCAGTGTGTTATCAACATTATTCTCATACTAAACCCAAAACACAGCACTACACCAGCTACTACGAAGAATATTAACTCTATCCCAGCCAAAATCAGGGCAACTTCTAAATGTAAAAATTCCTTCTTCATAAGAAGTGGAACATATTTGAAAGATTATAGATATATAAAAGAAAATCTTAACTTTGCATTGTTTACATATGAACTGTTAGCCAAAGTAGTAAAACTAAAAATGATGAAATCAATTTAAAAAAGTGTTCAATGTCTAGTTACGTTCTATATGTTTTAAGGTGTGTTTTGTTTCTAACAGATTTTGTCTTCTAAGAGTGATTCCCGTTTGAAGCACTTACTGCAGCGAGCACCTGAGTATTGTCCAGAATCAATGGTAAGACTTGCTAGTTTTTAATTCAAGAAAACAAAACAACTAATCTTATATTAACAAAGTTTTGCTTGCAAAAATAAGGTTTTAAAATTGCTTGTATTTTATTTTCTCACTGAGTTTTGAGCTGGTAGAACATGTGTGTATGTCTTCAAGCTTTTTCTTCCTTGCTATGAGGACTAGAAGAATTATTATGAGATTTGATCCTCAAGGTAGGTTGGTTATTTTTTTGTAAAGCCATCATGTATTACGCTACTTGCAATAAGATGGGACTTGACAGTTTTGCTAGGTGTCCTGGTTGTGTAAGCTATGAAATGCAATGAAAGTCTGACCTATGTTGTAAAAGAAATTGTGCTGGGTGATTGTCACTTGGATGTTGATGGCAGTGACTTAAATTAGATCATATGTTCCAGCTTGTATATGGGGCAAAGCTGTGAGGTCTTGGTTGGGCTAAGGCAAGGAGACCCTCATAGCTGATCTGAATGGTTTATGGCCATATCTGACAAACTGAAGTAATGCTTTTATTGGATAACTAAGATTATGTTTTCCTAAAAGTTATCTAGTGTATCACTAAAAAAATGAAGAATGTAATCTGCTTCCTGTCTTAGAGATGATCTAATCGGGGAAGAGATAAGCACTATCATTCAGATTGTAAATTCTGGAGTCTTATCTCTTGGCAACTTAGAATATCTCAACACATTTGCTGTCAGAAAGGCCTGCATTCTTCTTGTAATTTTTGTTACTTCTAAACAGTATCAATACTGTTTCCAGCTAGCCTAAAACATGTGCTCTGCTCAAATGGCCAATGTGTAGGAGTAGTAAACCTGAGAATAGCATTTTATAGGCAACTTTGCAAGAGTGTGTTTGCTTATAGATCCTTTCCTCCTGTGTGTCAAAAGTACGTTTTTTCAATTTTTTGTTTCTGTGGATCATCAGTTCTAAGGTCTTGGAAAGTTATAGACAGCTGATGGTATGAGTAAAACCTGTGGCATGAAAACATATGGAAGTGGTGAATAGCATTTGTTTTGGTACTGGTTTTCTTTATCTTTTATTCCCTGATAGGAAGGGTAGGATCTGTCTGTATAGTAGAGGAGTGTGTTTTTAGAAGACAGGATTGGAGAGTATCTGAAAGGGGGAAAATGATTTACACAATTATTTTCTTAACTCCCAATTACCATCTTTTATAAATGGCACATTTACTGTCCAGTGTGTATCTTAAATTAATAGCGCTAAACTGGTAATATTTATAAACTTTTTAAAATACATGTAGATGTAAAATAGTTAACCGTTCGACTTAGTCCCATATTTGCTGTTTTCAGATACCACTTGTCTTTACTGGAGAGGTGTTCTAGTGACGTTCCACAGATGAGCAGATAGGTTATGAATTTAATCAGATGGTCTATTTTCTGGAGCACTAGTTACATTGTGTTGTCTATATTCCTTCAGGTAATGTGATAGAAAGGGTATTGCCTGGTATTAAGTAATACAGTAACTGCCAACACAAGAGGTGACTTTATCTTAGAATCATAGAATCATTTAGGTTGGAAAAGATCCTTAAGATCATGAAGTCCAACTGTTAACCTTCTCATGAAATAAAGGAAGTCAACTAAACCAAGGGGGTGGAACTAGTAGAAGTAGCAGCTCTTTACCCTTTTCTTTTGAGCTGACTTTGACTCTTATCTAAGAGGGAAACTCCCACAAATACGGAGGACAGTTTTAGATCATTAGATACAGATCCATTGCAACTTTAGAAAGTCATTAATTCCTGTGATGACACAATCATTGCATGACAATATGGGTTGCTGTTTCAATGTGATTGAATTGAACTTTGCATTTTGTCTTAAAGAACACGTTCAACACTCTTTCATTTAAAGCCCCTTGTGGTAGGTTGACCTTGGCTGCACACCAGGTGCCCACCAAAGCCGCTCTATCACTCCCCTCCTCAACTGGACAGGGGAGAGAAAATATGACAACAGGCTCGTGGGTCGAGATAAGGACAGGGAGAGATCACTCACCAGTTACTGTCACGAGCAAAACAGACTCAACTTGGGGAAATTAATTTAATTTATTGCCAATCAAAAGGTCAGAGTAGGATAATGAGAAATAAGAACAAATCTAAAACCACCTTCCTCCCACCCCTCCCTTCTTCCCGAGTTCAACGTCACTCTTGATTTTTTTTCTACCTCCTCCCCCTGAGCGGTGCAGGGGGACAGGGAATGGGGGTTGTGGTCAGTTCATCACACGTTGTCTCTGCTGCTCCTTCCTCCTCGTGCTCTTCCCCTGCTCCAGCATGGGGTCCCTCCCACGGGAGACAGTTCTCCATGGACTTCTCCAATGTGGGTCCTTCGCTTGGGCTGCAGTTCTTCACAAACTTCTCCAGTGTGGGTCCTTTCCAAGGGGTGCAGTCCTTCAGGAACAAACTGCTCTAGTGTGGGTCCCCCACGGGGTCACAAGTCCTGCCAGCAAACCTGCTCCAGCATGGGCTGCTCTCCACAGGGCCACAGGTCCTGCCAGGAGCCTGCTCCAGTGTGGGCTCTCCATGGGCTGCAGCTTCCTTCAGGGCACATCCACCTTCTCCAGCATGGGGTCCTCCATGAGCTGCATTGTGGATATCTGCTCCGCTATGGTCCTCCCCATGGGCTGCAGGGGGGCAGCCTGCTTCTGTGCTTAGGACCAGAAGTGCTTTGCAGTTGGGGTGAACCCAACAGATCCGTATTGTAACTTTTTGTGTTAGTAAACTTCACTTATATAACTCCTTCTACCATGTATCTATCTTTCCCTGCAGCTACATTTCTCTGGTCTCTTTCTTTTGTTTTGTGTGTGGTTATATGTGTTGTTTGGGTTTTTTAAGCTGGTGGAAAGGAGTGCTAGGGCAATAAGCTTCTCCACAGGTCTTGGTGCTAGATACATCTTTTTATTTGTCTAAACAGTTGCTACTTAGTTCTCTAAACACTGGTGGAGAAAGTTGACTAGCTAGCATATTCCAGGTAATCTCAGCATTTTCTTTACCTACAAAAAAGCTGCTATTGATTCCATACTCTGTAGATGGCAGCCTTCTCATCAAAGCAAGTGGTCCTCAACTTATATCATGTAGTGCTTCTTCAAATGATGTCTTAGACATAAAAATTCTTCCAATAGGATATTTAAAACCCAGGGCAAAAATGCCGAAAGTGTCTGCTAGAAACTCTCTTATTCTGTAGACTTACTTTTGCTTAATTGCATTTTACTTTTCAGGGAGAAGTGTGGGGTTGTATAAATTCTTCTTTGCCAGGTAAGAAATACTAACTTACTATTGAATTGTGTTGCTTTTTCACCATATGCATGTTTTGGTGTTGTGTCTACTGCCTGCACCTATAGATTTCGTGATAATTTAACTTTCATTATACTTCCCTTATAAACTGTATTTGATGTCTAGTTTCCTTTAGTCTAAATGGGGTTACCTGTGCTTTTTTTTTAACATTTCTTTTCTTTTCCTAGCTAGAAAATGTTTAATATGTTTGTATGATTAAACATGTGTGCTTCTGTGACACATCCAAGAAATATCAAAGTTTCTTTCCTTTAAAGGTTTTCTATTATTTTTAGTTTCAGTATACCTTAGCCTGATCTGTAAAATCATGGATTATTGCAGCTTTGCTCTAGATGCAGTATAATTTGGAAAAAACCTGAGCAATAGGGGAAAATAGTAAGAACTACACAAACAATTTAAGAAGTGCAGAGGCTCAGATCAAGAACCAAACTGCTTGGTACAGGTGGATTTAGAAAGTTAACGCATAAATCACAAGACAGGACTGTTGTGTCAAAAGGAGAGGTCAAAAATAGATGAAAATGGATTTAACTAGTACTATTGTATCATATGTCATTTCTAAAAGACTTTGAGTGAAATTATCATGCTATGGTTGAAAAAGCAGTAGTCAGGAAAGAGGAGGCTGTAACAGTTTTATGGCATCTGCTCAGACTTCTCCTCTGCCGCGCTTCAGAGACAAACTGTTGATTCCAGTACATGCAAAGAGATTTGCTGCCTTATATTTTGCTAGTTTTACTTAACCAATAATGTCTTTTGGAGTTGCAGTGCTTCTGTCTTGTCTAAAACCTGATAAATTTTTAGTTGGAGACAATACCTAATCGTCTTTGAAGCTCAGTAGCTATATAGAAATGAGTGGCAATGCTTTTACTGCAAGTAAGAAATACATATTTTGTTTTGAATGTTAGGTTTGTGTAAGCAAATGAAAAAGCATTGGAAATCTTTGTTAATGAACCACTCCCAAATAGTCTTCCTGTACTTTCTAAACTGGTGTGAGGCCTCTTCAGTGCCTTTATGGTAGGATTCTATTATCCTCTGATTTATGGAAAAAAAGTCACTTCTTCAGTGGTGCTGTAAATCATAGTTTAGTCCTGTGATAAAAGTGACATCTTCCTATAGTATCCTGAACTTTGTACCTGCATGAAGCCAGTCACTTCTCATTCTTGCACGTGAAGTTACGTTACTGCTTTTTTCTTCTTTGATCTGGGCCACTTTTAAAATTAAGTATTCTGCAGTAATTCCATGCACTGTAGGATTTTGTAAATTAATGGTGTGGTGTATATAGGACAGCATTGTAGGGGAAGCTCTTATTCCCTTTCTGGGAAATCAGTACAACTGAGTGCCTCTGTGAGGTACCTGTACAGTAGCGCACGCAGCATGGGGAGCAAACAGGAGGAGTTAGAAGTCTATGTGCAGTTACAGGGCTACGATTTTATTGGGGTCACAGAGACATAGCAGGAAGGCTTCCACAGTGGGAGTGCTGTGATGGACAGGTACGGGAAGGACAGGCCAAGAAGGTGAGGAGGGGGAGTTGTCCTTTATGTGAGTGTGTAACTGGCATGCATGGAGCTCTGCCTGGGGATGGATGATGAGCCAGCTGAGAACAGCACATGAGCATATGAATGGCATAGTATGGACATATGAACATATTAGAGAGCAGTCCAACATAGTTGATGTTGCGGGTGTGAGCTACAGACTGCCTGATCAGGAAGAAGTAGTAGATGAGGCCTTCTTCATGCAACTGGAAGAAGTCTCATGTTCACAGGCCCTGATGCTCATGGGCAACTATAATCACTCTGGTACCTTTGGAAGAGACAACACAGGAGGGCACAGGCAATCTGCTTGGAAGAATCCCATGGGGTATGGCCCTGGAGAGAAGAGGAGTCCAAGAGAGCTGGTTGATTTTCAAAGGTCACCTTATCCAAGCTCCATTATGCATGATGGGGTTAAAAAAGTCAGAGCCTGTCTGGAGCTGATCCTGGTGAGATATGTGAAGGGCAGCCAGAAAGCTGCCCTGTTTCTTTAACTACATCAGCAGCAAAAGGAAGACTAGTGAAAATGAGGGCCTGCTGCTGAATGGGGCAGGAAACCTGGTGACAAATGACTTTAAAAAGGCCATGGCTGCCTTTGCCTCAGTCTTTACTGGTAAGATGAGCCTTCAGGAATGCCAGATCCCTGACATCAGTGGTAAAGTCCAGAGCAAGGAGGACTTGCACTTGATGGAGGAGGATCAGATTAGCTAGTATTTAAGCAAACTGAACACAAGTCTATGGGACCTGGTGGATACCCTTACCAGTGCTGAGTGAGTTTGCTAATGTCATTGCAAGGTCACTATCAATAATCTTTGAAAGGTCATGGCTATTGAGAGAGGATGCTGAGGACTGGAAGAAGGCAAAGGTCACTCCTGCCTGTAGAAAGGGCAAGGAAGACCTGGGGAACTACAGGCTGGTCAGTCTCACCTCAAACCCTGGGGAGGTAATGCAACAGATCTTCCTGCAAACCATTTCCAAACACATCAAGGACAAAAAGGTGATTGGTTATAGTCAGCATGGGGAAATGAAGGGGAAGGGGAAATCGTGCTTAACCAACCTGATAACCCTCTATGATGAGATGACTGGCTTGTTAGATGAGGGGAGAGCAGTGGATGTTGTCTATCTCAACTTTAGTAAGGCTTTCAGCACCATTTTTTATAACATCCTTATAGACAAACTGATGAAGCGTGGGCTGGAGGTGGATTGAAAACTGCCTGGACTGCTGGGCTCAAAGGTTTGTGATCAATGGCACAGAGCCCAGCTGGAGGCCGGTATCCCAGGGGTTGATGCTGGGTCTAGTCCTATTTAACATCTTCATTAATGATGGGATGGAGTGCACCCTCAGTGTATTTGCAAATGGTACAAAACTGGGAGGAGAGGTTGCTAGACCAGATGGTTGTGCTGCTGAGATGATGTACTGGAGCAAGTCCAGCAAAAAGGCACTAAGGGACTGGAACATATGTGAGGACAGACTGAGAGAGCTGGGATTGGTTACCATTGTCAAAGAAGAGAAAGCTGGGGGGGGGGGGGCGGCGTATCTTATCAATATGTATAATTATCTGATGGAAGTGTGTAAAGAAGGTGGAGCCATGCTCTTCTCAGTGTTACCCAGCGGCAGCACAAGAGGCAGTGAGCACAGGTTGAACCACGTTAACTTCCATTTAAACATAAGAAAAAATTTTTTTACTGTAAGGATGGTTGAACAGTGGAAGAGGTTGCTCAGAGAGGTTTTGGAGACTCCATCTGTGCAGGTATTCAAAACCTTATTGGGCATGGTCCTGGGCAGTCTGCTCTAGCTGACCTTGCTTTGAGCAGGGAGGTTGGAGTAAGCAATCTCCAGACCTTCCTTCCAACCTTGGTGATTCTGTGGGTTTTTTTCTGATTTTTCTCCCCTTTGCCTACCCTCAGTACAGAAAGTATTTCATAAAAGAGTTTAGAATGGGGCCACAAACTGAGTTTTGACTGGATCAGCGTCTCTGATTTTTCATAGTGCAGCATCCGCAAAGTGTTTTCACACACACATACACGCACAGACACACACACTATGATGAAACTGTGTACAGCCCTCCCAACATCGGCATTATCATGGACAGTTGCAGAATATTGACTGGATAAACAGATGACTTGGAGAGTTGTTTTCTTTCTTAACAGCTGTATGACATGCCTGGCAGTTTAGTTAAGAATGCAGGTGGAAACCTGTTTTGCTTAAGGGTTTCAGTGGCATCCTGTCATAACACAACATATATGCTAAGTAATTTGGGACTCTGCCTTACAATTTGCTGCTTGATATATCCTTTGTGTATTTTCATTTTAGTTTGTGTTTTCTCCTCTTCCATTCCTTCCCCACAGCAACTTGATATTACTGATCTGTGTTAAAATTTAGAAATTGTTTGATTTACCAGTAACTTCATCACAATAGTTATCTTAAAACGTTACTATTCTCACAGCTACCACTTGAGCTGTCATTCTTTTTCACATTTGTTTCCACTTCCTTAAACCCATCATGATGGTCTTCTATTGACTTTCTTTTATGGCTCATCTGCACAAAACAACACTGTACGTTGTGTTTTATTGTCCTTGCCAGGACAGTGTTGTAAGCCTTAAATACTTAAGACTAGATATTCAGGAATGTAAGTATTCGCTGAAAGAAAATTATTTTTCCATGTTTTCTGAAGGCAAGTATCATTAGTTTGTCAATGTTTGTTTATTAAATCCAGTAGGCCTACAGAACATGTATTATTTTTTGGGACTTGTCTGGGAAATTGAAGTTTCTTTATGACCATGCACACACAATACTGTTCAAGAAACTGCTTACAAAAGATGATCGAGGGACTGCCAGCTGGGGGCGGGAGAGGGAAAGAGCAAACCCAGCAACCTGTAATTCTAGATGATAATTATGTTCTGATTTTAAGCTTTATCATTTTCTGTAAGCAGACTGTAGAAGACTTCAAAGAGACAACAAAATTCTGACTTGGGCTTTCTTGTAACCTTGATACACGCAACTCTTGAACAAGAGAAGCCTAGCTGGTTTTCACTTTCTTCTTTTTCCATCTTCCTTTTTGTTTTCCTCCCCAGTTTCCTTGGGATCACAGTGATCCAGCATTTCTCAGATATTTTCAGAATGTACAATGTTTCTCTCATCACAAAATAAATGTATCGGAGATGACATTCTAATTTTTCATGTTTATGCAGCTTTTTACCTCTGTTTCTGACTTCAATACTCTTGTGGAGACTGCAGTAAAATGTTTATAATAAGGAAGAAAAATATGTGTGTGTTGTAAGTCATCTCACTAATGTGATGTGGCTTCTGGAAACTTTTTGAAGGAGATGTGGGACAAGAGCCTGTGTTATGCAACTAGATGATCTTCTGTAGTTCAGGGATCTGTATTGTACTTCTGTCAGTTAATTTGGTGAACAATCAGAACTATGGACTCCAGTCAATTAATTGTGCACTGAAGGTGTATTTTCATCTAGAATTGCATGCATTTTAATTACCTTGACTACAAAATTAATTTATAAATTGCTGTATTAAAATCGCAGTTCCATGTTTTTTGAAGATGTGACATCAATTTTTTCTCCGCAAGCTTGTCTGCTACTCGTAAATATCCAGGGGAGAGGGCCGCTTGCCAAGAAAATACTAACTATGGCTGAAACTTATCAGCATTCTTAATTTGGCATGTATTTGTAGCTTGCTTCATTCTTTTAGCACAGTTTAGTTCCAGTAAAAGTACATCTGAAAACCACAGGCTCTGTATTGCACAAAATATGGATGCTTGATTAGTCAGTGGTGATTTGCTGGTGACTATTCAGTGGTGACATTGCCCCTAAAGCTGTACAGCTGTATTTATCATGTGTTTCTCCTGGATATAGCTGGTTGTTGCAGCAGAGATTTCTGGAAATCTTGTTTTCATATTGCACGTACTTCTTTTACGTTTTTTCGATTGCTTATACCTTACAATGTCAATCCTACTAATAAATATTCTACCAAACATTACTGTTTTGATTGAGATTGAAAGGAGTCCCTGTATAGCTCCACATATGAAAGTTATGCAGAACGAACTGCTACCTTATTTTAGGCCTGAAATAGAATGTGGTGGGTAGTTGGCAATTAACTGTATATAAGTAGTGAAACATGTGCGTGACTTCCATGTAGACACTCATTATCTTTTGGAATTAGTTTAAAACAATGCATCAAATTCCGAATTTTCGAACATTGATTACAAACTACTGATGTGTGCACAACAGCCATCTCTTTAACAGTTCCAAAAAGATGCTCGATCTCTGAAAAATTAATCCCGTACCCCAATTATGGAAGTGGAAGGTGATCTTGAGCTTGCAGTTGTTCGTGGCCTTCACAGCTGCTTTGAACTAGTTTGAATTGGAAAGGTGAGCCAATACTCTGAATAGATGTAAAGAGGATTTGGAAAGTCTCCAAAAAGACTGGTAAATCAGTGGCCTACAGTGCTTCCAGAAGGTCTGGACCATACAGATTGTATACAGCCATTTCAAACTGACAGAATGCAGGCTGCAGCCAAAAGCTGTTCTTCACCTTTGCCTCTCTGCTCCCTCCACCTGCTATGCAGTCCTGCTACCTTGCTTGTGTCGAGCATTAGGGTTTTAATTTGCATTTTAATAAATGTAATTAATATTTTAATTTGCTGGGAAAATAAGTTAATTTAGCCAAAGATTTTGCTCCTCCTTTATAAATTTACTATTAGTGTGTTTTCTTAATTTGCCCATCAGAATGTCATGAAAGACTGATACTGGTAAGACTTTCTATGCCGCCTGTGTTTGTAAAGCTGACAAAGTGTATTTTAAAGGCAATTTTGTTCACGATAAATACCTACTGGTGATAGTTTTCCTTTGGTTGCAATGATTGTTAATGACTTTTTTCACAGTATTTTCTTAGTATTTGAATTTAAGCTCACTGGTCTCACTCCTAGCTCTTTCACTTCCCTTTTTAAAGCTGGACATTCCATGTGACTTTTCTGAATAGGCATTTCTACTAGGCTTAAGAGCATTTTTTTAAATTAAAGTAGTTAATTCTTTTACTTCGTACTTTTTATTTCTACATAAAGGATAGAATTTGTGCATGTCCTAAAATACTGCTTTGTTTTTGAAATATTAATAACAAAAATGAGTGGTTCATTTGAGCTAAATAATTCCACCCCCCACCCTAAGAAAAAAGTGTTAACAGATTTGCCACAGCTGCCGGGCAGCTGCATGGATTAAACCTTCCCTTTAATTATTTCTGTCTTTAAAGTTATGTGAGAAATACAGGAATGCATTCTTCTTTCGTTTGATTTCTTATGTCTTGAAAACATCAGAAAATCTGTATTTGTGAATAGATTAAGAGGGTGAAACAACTTACGGTAGCAGTTTGCTTTTCTATGTAACTTTATGGCAAGAAATGAGGATAATGGGAATAGTGAAATAAATGGGAAAAGAGAGACAGGGAGATGGGAAACTTTTATTGAAGATAATTCTGGTTATGAAACCATGTTATTGCAGGGGATAAACTACGTAGGAAGTACGTTAAAAAAAAAAAAAAAAGGGAGAAAAACCCCAAACCCAAGAAAAACAAATGATGCAAAAGAAAACAATTGTTCACCGCCAACCAACCAACGCCCAGCCAGTCCCCAAGCAACGGCAGCCCCCACCAACCTCCACCCCCTAGTTTTATTGATGAACAAGTTGTCATATGGTCTGGGATATCCCTTTGGCCAGTTGGAGTCAGCTGTCCCTGCTGTGTCCCCTCCCAACTCTTTGTGCACCTCAGCCTACTTGCTGGCAGGTCAGTATGAAAAGCAGAAAAGGCCTTGACACTGTGTAAGCACTGCTCAGCAATAATTAAAACATCCCTGTGTTATCAACACTGTTTTCATCACAAATCCAAGACATAGCCCCATACCAGCTACTGTGAAGAAATTTAACTCTATCCCAACCAAAACCAGTACAGGAAGCTTGAAGAAAAAGTAAGAAACATTCTGCATTGACAAAGTTGGTAGAAGAATATGCTATTGAAACCAACAAGAGGATGTGTCTGTAGGAGACAATGTTAATTTTAGTGAGGTTTTTTTTCCTGTTGGTTTCTGTAGGCTTGATTAGATAAATCAAATTATCAAACTCTGATACTTCCAGTGAACATACAAAATAGTTTCCATAAACCATCTTTAAACTCGGTGTATGGAAGGTAGTTCATAATTGCCAAGTTCAGCATTTATTAAGGCACAGACTTGCTCTTTTCTTGCTTAAAGTTGGTTTGCAATTACTTCATAAATTCCAATAAAAATGTAACCTGTAAATAGGCTTCTTGAATGAGAACAGGATTATCAAACTTGAAAAGTAACTGACTCATGGGGAGGGAAGGGAAAGTGGTGGCGTAGTTTCTACTGTAATATGTACTGTCATCTTATTTTCAAAGGAGTTTTGAAGAAGTCTGATGGGTGGGTTGGTTTAGGTTGCTGTGAGCTAGCTATTGCTGTGGAATGTCGACAAGCATGTAAACAGGTAAGGCTTTCTAATTGTTTTCTGTGGTTAATGTCAAATGACGCTGTGTTGAATTCATTTATGTTTTACTGTTTATGAAGGGCTGAAGGGCTGAATGCATTTTTTACATCAAAATGAAATTATCACATAAACTCTTTTTAAAATTGCAAAATACGACTAGATACTTCCCAGGAAGTGCTACTGGTGATAAATGCCAGCAACCAAATTCCAAAAACCAAAACAAAGTATTTATGTTTTTAAAGTGAATTTTCAGTAAAAAAGTAAAAGTTCAAGTCTACTGAAATGAAAACCTAATTTAAAAAAAGTGGTGGGTTTTGGGTTGGGTTTTTTTTTTGATATCTATTTTCAGCT
Organism: Balaeniceps rex; assembly: GCA_013401315.1. Lineage (NCBI taxonomy): Eukaryota > Metazoa > Chordata > Aves > Pelecaniformes > Balaenicipitidae > Balaeniceps > Balaeniceps rex. The sequence continues at coordinate 25,021 of VYZW01033972.1, read as the reverse complement.
GTGCTGTAGGATTAGGCTACTTGTTATGACTTGGTGAGCTTGAAGAAGAAATTTTAAGACCTTAGGGTTTGCTGTGCCTTTTTTGTACATTCTGATGCCACATTTAATTGCTCAGTAATGAAGGTACAGTTAAGATGAAATCTTACTATGTTTATAACTTTGACAGCACAGAAGTTCCAGTGTGAGAGCCGGCGAGCTGACTGCAGGCATGTCCTAGCACCACTGCGCTTGGCAAAAGGAGTGAATCCACTTAGTTTTGCTTTGCAAACAGTAGGCGCATGATTGTTGCTGATGTGCTCTGGTTTGATAATTTGTACTAACTTGTTGACCAAATCCATAAAGATTCTGAAGCTCTCTGGTTATGCTAAACTTAATTTCTTGATTTTTTTTTTTTTTTTTTGGTCACAATCTCTACATGAAAGTTGTTATTTTAAAATAATGCTGAGTGGAAGGCAACGTGTGGCTGTTTCTAAGCTCTCTTTTTTTGCAGCGTAATGTTTAGTGATGCAACATTGTGGTTACAGCCCCAAATAGATTTTTGTGCCTCTTCAAAGAGGTTTTTGTTCACCAGATGGAAGACAGTTGGTTTTGGTCTTACTGTATCACTGTTTTTGTCAAGTGACAATTTTAAGCATAATACATAAATTTAGCAATAACCTTTTTATTAAAAATCTGTGAGGCATTTGTGATTTCTTTTTCCCAAATATATGCTTGTGACCTTAAAAACATCTTCAAAGTCAAACAGCATGTAATTATTTATCATCATCCTTCTAACTCAGTTCTGGAGCACAGATGTGCTTAATATTCACTGTAGTATGTTGCACGTTACCTGTGCAATCTTAATCCTGGACCAGCAGCCTACTGCAAATTGTTGTCATGCAAAAAAAAAAGATGCTACCTTCACCCAAAAGCATATAGTTTAAACTATTTGACAAGAGATGAGCAGTGAGTACACAAACTGAGTAGTGTGGAAAAGATATGAGGAGTGAGTAAACAAACTGGGTACTTTTGATGTTCTGAAAAGAAGATACATGTATCTGTTCCCAAATGCATTTCTTAGCAAAGTTTTCAAGTTTATCCTAATGTTTAAGTGTTTTCCAGACCTGATAAAAACACTTCTGTTTATTGCAGTGTCCTATGAAATTCTGTTAATTTAATCTTATGATGGTAATATCATTTCTCATTATTCTCAGAATCAGATGCTATATTGTTTGATTGCGGACTCTGCTGTCTCAGAATCTTGGCTATATATTTCATATGATTTTCATTTAAACTAAAATATAGATATTTGCCAAACATGAGGGGTAATGGGAAATATTTGGATTTTAATTTTGGTTCTTGAAACCTAAGGGGGCTTTGGAGGCATTTTGGAGAAGGTGATATGATAGGTCCAAGGACGGACTTTACCCTAGTATTTTAAATTACTGGAGGGGGAAACAACTAATATTAGTAGTAATAATGATTTTGAATATCTGTCCTATGAAAAGGGAGCAGAAGAAACTGATCTGCAGTTCAAAGGGAAAATTTCTGCAACTCAGTTCGACAATAGGAACTGTAGGACTGTACGTACAAGAGGGAGGAGAAGGGAAAGAGGCATATAAGTGGTACTGAGCATGCAAAATGGGGAGATTTTTATGCTCAAGTTCTTCCATTTCCCAAATGTTTCCTGTATTCTGCTCTATCTGGTCATCCTTTCACAAAAACAAAGCGGATTTGTGTGCTTCCAGTATCAACTAACTTGGTGCAGAAATACGAGGGTTTGGTTTTTAATTAAATGTAGTATTGACAGTCATGGTTTCTGCTTTTTTTCTTAAAGCTTTACATGGATTCTTTAGGTTCCTAAGAAGAAACATTTAATAGATCATGAATCCATGGTTATCACGGTTAATATAAAGGTAGAATCATCTTTATTTTGCAACATGATTTTATTATTTTCTACTACAAATAGAGAAATTTTTCTCTTTCAGGCATCTGCGAAGAATGATGTTTTAAAGGTCTGCAGGAAAGAATACGAGGTATGTGTATATGTGTCTGGATATATCTTATTAAAAATCAGCTGTTTTATAAATTCTGTAAAAAGTGTCCTGTAGAAGAGGGAAAGTCAAGTCATCTTCTAGTCGTATTTCTGGATATACTGATTTTCACCCAAATGTAAATTACCTGTCTCTACAGTATTTATAAAAGTACAGTTGTTTTCTGTAAAAAGGGCTTGTCTTTTTTCAGACTTGCGTATATCTTAATTTGAATGAAAAAGATGCAACTTTCAAAATGGAGACATGGATTCCAAAAAAGTTTGTTTCATAGGAGTTCTGATGAAAGTTGGCATTCGTTGTGAGCATTCATTCTGTCAGAAACATTTTGGCTTCTGTAGTGGGAGAGTCAGCTTAAAAGTGACCTAAAGAAATAAACTCAGGAAAGAATAGCCTTTTAAGTATCCTATCCTAATGTAAATAATTTCAAATGAATATTTTTTGTAACATCAGTGAAACTATGAATGCTTGCAATTATTTTTACTGTTCTGCTCTTAAAATTAATCATCGGTAATTTTCAGAAATCTGCCTTTACCTATATTCTTTTTAACACAGTTTGTAGAAATGCTATTCTGCTAGGATTTTTTTCATTCGATCTGTTTCTTAATTAAAAGCCAGATTCCTCCTCCCACCTTTCATCTCATTTCCTCCTGCCCTGAATTAGGTAGTCCTGCATAAATTCTGCTCATAATCAACAGTTCAGGATATCAGACAATTCTCTGTTCTCTTGATTTGAGCAGAAGTGTAGCAGGTTTCCTGTTTTTCCAGAAAACACTAAATTCTGTTTTTTCCCCCTTTGGTCCTTTTATCTAAACAATCGTCAGAGTATCTTCCTAGACTCTTCACTGTTGAAGTTACCATAGCTCGTTCTCTTAAAAACAAATTTTCATTTTAAGTAGTTCTGTTTCCTCTCATGCTATCATATGCTATACTGTCAACATCTGTAAGCTTCTCCTCTATTATACTGGTCTGTGTCCTTCTTTTTTTCTGGATTTCTGCATTGTTGTAGGAGGTTGGCCAATATGGGTTGAAGGAGAGCGGGAGAGGAAAGGTAAGAGATTAAAGAATGACTACAAAATGGTGATAGTCATCTTATTTACTTTTCCTAGTTCTTTTTCCAGTTTTTATCTGGAATTTTGGGAAGTGGGTCCCTCACTCTTATTCAAGAGTGATCTTGCTGTTACTGTACAGAAAACCTTAACTCTTCCTATCTGTGCAACACTAAAAGAGAAGGAGAGGGAGAAAAATGATGGAAGAAGGAATCAGTCTTCTGGTTGGTGAAGAAGGAAAGAGAACTTTTTTAATGAGCGCTAGGAGTAGTAGATACAGATATTGTGTTAGAGACTGGAATTAAGTATCTGACATGGTGGATCTTCAGTTATTACAGAATTTTGTATGACGTTGGGTTTTCCTATGTATCTAGGCTTATAGGTACTCACAAAAAATGGTACTTACAGTGCTCTCAAGAGACCCATTGGTTATGTAAAATTCAAGGAAGTTTTGCCTAAGATAAGAGATTCCAAAAAATACTTCTGGAGGGAACCTGCACTTTTTCACACCCTAGTCATTCTTTCTCCTTTTCTTCAAAAAAAAGTTTTCTTGGTGCCTTGGCGAATGTGTTCTGCTCCCTCTGTAGTCTGCAGGTAGCTTCTGTGTCTGTGACTGGTACCATACTTTGTACTTAGTTGGGTTGGCTGGGGAAATGGAACAACTGGGAAGGGAGAGGCTAGTTAAAACTGAAAGAGGTGACATAAGATCAGAAACAGCCTGTGAATCACATAAACGCAATGTCATACATACTGTGTTTGCCTTTGTGTTTAAGAATTCATACTTCATTCACTAAAAATGAGGATTCAATTTGAGAATTAGTTCACAATATAAAATCATAGTGCTTGTTCATCAGGTCTCAAGTCTGTTATTGAGGTATTGAATATATAAGTACATGACATGTAAGTAAAAACTAGCTGAATTAAGACTATAAAAGTATAATTCCCTTTTTGTAATCACTCTCATAGCTTACCAACTTTCATAGCTTACTTATACTCACATAAGGATTTCCCAAGGATTTTCACAAGCTTCTTACAATAGCTGACTGAAGTGTGCATAGTACCTTTCTGTAATCTTTTGAGATTAGGGAAGCAACTTCATGAGTTATCCTTCAGCTTCCCACTAAGTTAGTGAGCATGAAGAATGAGGTAAGTCTAGGGCATAGCATTCAGAGCAGTGAAAAAGCCCCAAACTCCAAGCAGGAGGGGTCGCAAACTTTCAAGTTGCTAAGCGGAGTCTCAGGCTGTACAGTAGCAGAATCACTTTAGCATTGATGTGCCAGCTTTTCACAAGATTAATTGAAGGTGTTTTTTCTGCTGATTGTACATTTCTGGATTACTTTTACTGTAAATATTTATGAAGCTTGTGATTCTTCTAATTTGGAGATTTTACACATTTTAGAAATGAATCATGTTGTAATAAGCTATTCATTTTTTATCAGTGCATTGAAGATTTCATGTCCTATTAAACATTTTTTATTTTCAAGTAGCACTGAATACAAAAATTTAAAAATTTAACACAGCTTGCTGAGTATTTTTGAGTGTTACTGAAATGTACTTTTTATTTGCCTTCTTTTGAAAGATTTTTTTATTGTGGTAGTCCTTTTTCCCATCTTCTGCTTCTCAGATACTCATTTTGTCATCTTCATTTTTTCTCTAGTTCTATGCATCTCAACTCTTATCTTTCACTACTTCTTCCAGCTTTCTGTTATCCTGTTCATCTTCCTCTAAAAATAAGGTAGGTAATAGTCAAAGGAAGAAGAAAAAAGAAGTGGAGACTGTATGGATTATATGTAGGATTTTCTGATTTTCCTACTTTTAAAAGTTTTGTGTAAAGTTGAGGTTCATTTTTTTAAAAGACTGCATGGAATACATGCTTGGAAGAGTGAAAATAGTTTATGAAGCCTGACAGAAGCTGTAAAGTCTTTATTATAGCATTTAAGATCACTTTTCTTTATTCTGTGCATGGAAAGGGTAGTAAAATTTCCATTAGATTGTAGCTCTTGAATCTCTACACGGCATACTGTGAGTTCACCTCTCTGCACATTAAGAACTCCAGTTCTTATTTCATGTGTACTAAATAAGACATTCAAACTTCTCTAGATAATTGGCGTTATGAGAGCTTTGCTGCAGCTGAGCACTACTAACATCTGCCATGCAGTGGAAATACATTTGGAAGTGTTGCCAATTATTTAGCTTCTGCTCTTAAAACTATTTTTGACACGCAGTAGTAAACACTTTTTATGTCCTTGGACTGTTTAAAGGTATTTTTGCTCTCACAGATTTGAGCACTGTTTCGCTTAATCTGACTTTGTTTTCTTACAGTTTTTAAATACAGAAACTTCAAATGCAGTGCCTGAAGCTTCAAGTGCTGTTGTAGAGATTCAGAAAAGTATTCACCATGCTACAGTATTGGCTTGTTTTATCTTGTAGGGTCATATGATCCTGCTTTATGCTGAGGTTTTAGTGAATGCTGGCTACTAGTTACCCCTTCTGAAAAATGCAGTCAGAAGTTTTTAGCTCTTATCCAATTGTTTGTGCGGATTGCTCAGAGACAATGGATAATAACTCAAGGAGCTGTTTAGGACATCATTTAGGAAAAGGTTCCAAAACAGTTTTAATGAACTCCTAAGGCACATGGCTGTGTGTGGCCTCTGGAGTACTACTTAACAAATTCAGGGTGGACTCTGACCATATACTGCCCATTGTAGCTAATATTATTGTCATCTTATCTTCTGGTGCTTTTTGTCTCTATTCAGTAGTTCAAAGAAGGTTGATAGAACGCTTGCCAAAATTTAAGTTCCAGTGATTTTGTTCTACGTTACTGTGCAAGTGTTCTCACTTCTTTACTGGTTTACATAATTGAGGAAAATCTTGGCCTTGCTTGTTATTTACTGCAAGTTTTTAAAGTTCTTAACAGATGTGCACCATCATTTGAAACGTCAGCTGTCTCCACTAAACTTTAGTATGTTACTTCTGTCTTTATCTTTTGTTGATAAATTGTAAGGTTAAATGAAGTCAAGCAGAGATTAACAGGACTTTCATTGCTGTTCTCAAAGAGTGAAGCATTTTGTTTCCTAGTGTATTTGTTAACTGTAGGAAATACTTCTAAATTAAGATGGCCTTAATTGGGTAGGATCTATATTCAACTATTTAACATGGTTAGGTTGCCCAAGACAACAGTACTAAACTTATTTTTCTGCCAGAGTTAGTAGAATACAGATACCATGATAATTTTTAGGGAGGAAAATAATCTTTGATTTTTAGCAAAATACTCTTAAATTCTGGTGTGAAAGAACAGCTTCACTGTCACTTTTCATTCAAGTCACAAGAGGCATCCATTTAGAAAAAATGTGCTTATAATGTACAAGCATGTGTTCTGCTCTATTTGTGTTTGTGTGCATGCATTTTGGGTTTTGAGCCGTTACCTGCAGCTGATGAGCTCCAAAAAGAGCGAAACCAGTTAGGTCCTGCAGTACTGGCTAAAACCTTTCTTCAAGGAGCTTCTGGTGAGGAAGACTGGACAATGTTCTCTGCTGGATAAACTTCAATTGCCTTTTTCAATTTCCATAACTCCAAAAGATCTTTGAGACTGTTTTCTTTAAGGCATATGCAGTTGTGTTGCCTGTGTCTGCCTGCCGCTTTCCATTCCTTCTGCTTATAGTCTCACTGGCTTTAATCACCAGTTTCAGCAACGTTTGGTTTTAAAAAAAGATGAGATTTTTTAAAAAGTCTGGAAAATGATATTAATGCACAAGTAAAACAAATCATTGTGTTTGTGTTTTATAAATTCCAATATTGCCATCTTTGTTCACTTAATATTTTATTCACAAGTTGAAAATGGAGTATCAGACTATGTGTGTGTGTGCAGTATTGCCTTTTAATCCTCATTGTCCCAGATCTTGATGACTTAGTTCTTCCTTTAAAGAGACCATCCTTTTCTGCTCCTTTGGTTTTTGTGGGGTTTTGTTTTGGTTTGTTTTTCCTTACCTATATCTCTGTTTTATCTTTTGCATTGTTTTCTCTGTCCTTCTCTTCTGACAGTTCACTAGCAGATTCAGAAGGAAGCTTGAGTGGGCAGAAAAGCTGCTGATTTCTTAAATATGAGTGCTACTTTACTAGAGATGGGTATTAACCCTGTGTTCTGTAATGAAGTTATGGTTAGTAATTCAAATCAGACCGACTGTCTAATGCTGTTACCAGCTTTATTTACAAGCAGGTGTCTACACGCTAATTTTTTTTTTTTTTTTAAGATTTTCTCGTGTCTGTGTAGCTACACTCCCCACATGTGTACCTGTACTTTCTGGGAAACTGAACAATTATCCAGACCTACACAAAGAGCAAAGTCAGCACCCTAACTAGCGCTGTATTCTGTGGTGGCTACAGGCACTACAGTTTCATGAAATATGGTGAGTTGCTTTAACAACTCAGTGCGGATGAAGTTCTTCCTGTTCCTTCCTGCAACTGCCCTTTTTCCGCACACATTCCCTCCCACTGCTAGCCATGCAAATATACTTCTTACCTTACTCTGCCTCTGGCAGGTCCTTTTAAAAGATGGTATCTAAAAGATGATTCTATTCTATTCTAACTTAGTATTATACCTGTTGAAATCGCTGATTTAAATTCCTGGGAGATGAGAAAAAGGAGTTTTCAGCAGGGTTACTGAGAAAAATCAGGTCATGGCAAGATGGTTAGTGCCAGAGCTGGTGTAAAGGCATACACAAGACTATACAACTGGGAACAGGGAGATAAGAGTTGAAAACAAGGTGTGGAAAAGAGAAGTAAGACGACCTCCTCTTAGCAGAAATACGAGCATTATTACAGCGATTCAGCAGTCTGTGGAACTATAGTTTCAAAGTACAGAAGGAAGAAGATTTATTATCTGGTTAGGGCATCCTGCCTCTATAAAATTGGTGTGTAAAATTGATACAAGAAGATCATTTTGTCTCAACTTAAGCCCTTCTTTAGAGGAGGAATGTTGGTAGACGCCATGATCTTCTCAACATTGTTTTGTGTGTAGTTACAAATTGCAATCTGAGCTAACAGGGCCAGTGACACAATTATCCCTGAATGCTTTTTAATACCTTTTTTGTAACATTCAACTTTTAAATAACATGACTTTTTTAGCTGATTTTATAGCAGCATTACATCATGATCTATGTATTGCTTGTGCTAAAAGTGTGGTCAAGTACTTAGGTATAACCATGACAGACAGACTTCAGCCTTCTCAGGAGCCTCTACTGTCCCAGTGCATTAATTAGTAAAGTTACAATGTTGCTTTCTACCTGGCTGGTTAATATGCCACATTCCAGTGCTTGATACAGGGTGAGCGTGAAGTCTAATTTCAGCAGCTTCTGAAGACAGACAGTTTTGGGTCAGAGTGATGTTGTGTATGGCAATTCCTATCTGACAGTTGTTTCTTTTTTCATACACAGAAGGTCCCAAAGAAACCAGGTGGCCACATTGAAACAGTGGCTTTCTGATAACCATTGTCCGGCATCCATAGAGAAGGATGTATGGTGCTATAAAAATAACATGAGCCTTTAAGCAACAGTATAAATCTGTTCTTTACAGATATAGGATGATGACTCTGTGTACATATTCTATTTCCGTGAGTTCTCTGCTCCCTCATCTGTGTTACACAGATGAATGGGTGACAGGATTTGCTTTGTGGGTAGTAAAGAGGGAAAATCTGAAGTCAACATTGTGGTTTAACCCGGTAGGCAGCTAAACACCACACAGTTGTTTGCTCACTCCCCCCCCCTGCCCCCAGTGGGATGAGGGAGAGAATCGGGGGGGGAAAAGTAAAATTCATGGGTTGAGATAGAGTTTAATAGGACCAAAAAGGAAGGGAAAATAATAATAATAATATACAAAATGAGTGATGCACAATGCAATTGCTCACCACCTGCCGACCGATGTCCAGCCCGTCCCAGAGCAGTGGTTTCTCTGCCCCCCAGCCAACTCCCTCCAGTTCATATACTGAGAATGACGTCGTATGGTATGGAATACCCCTTTGGTCGGTTTGGGTCAGCTGTCCTGGCTGTGCCCCGTCCCAGTTTCTTGTGCACCTGGCAGAGCATGGGAAGCTGAAAAAGTCCTTGACTAGTGTAAGCACTACTTAGCAACAACTAAAACATTGGTGTGTTATCAGCATTATTCTCATCCTAAATCCAAAACACAGCACTGTGCCAGCTACTAGGAAGAAAATTAACTCTATCCCAGCTGAAACCAGGACAGTGAATCAGATGAAAACTTGCTGCTGGGATGAGGAATGTTGCTGCAAATTCATTCTCTGTCTCAGAGAAATTATGCAGTGTCTGTGCTCTTGGGAGAAAAGATCTAAAATGTCACAGAGGATATTAGAAGAATGAAAATAAAATGTCTGAATTGTTACTTTGTGAGGGTTTGGGCATTGTTTTATGTAAGGCATACTTCTGAATTTTTCTGTGAGGTGTTCTCAATAGACCTGTGCTTTTATTCGTGGTCACTAGAATTGTAAGTAGCTGGTGTTCATGGAAAACTAACTTACATTTTCAAGTTAGATTTGTGTTTATTCTCTTAGGGTCATTATTTCAGTGCCACATCTGCCATGGTTTACCCATGGTTTAAATTAATTTCTGACTGTAAATAGAAGAAAGTATTGCTGGTCACTACAGTATTGGGACTGTCCTCTTTAAAATCTTGCGTTTGACTGTTAACATATTTCACTATCCAAAAATTATATTATTCAGAAGATGGTATATAATTATGAGACTGTAGAAAACAGGACTGTGGCACTATGATTTACATGGCATAAAGAGTAATTGGCAAGTTGGAACTTGTGATTTAAATTACAGCATAAAATAAAATCATTAATGGCATGATGAAAACTGAAACATCAAGGCTTGAGGTTTTTCAAATCTAAGTTAAAATGTGAGTCTTCCATCTTTTGGTACAGTAAATAATTCTTCTGGCTCTTCAGATTTTCATCAGAACTGTCTGTGCAGGAATGCTAATTCATTTGAATGCTAATTCACACATAGAGAGCCAGTCTGTGTTCTGAAGTGCTTATTCTTAAATGAACAACAGAAAAGAGGATGAAGATAGCTATGAAAATGAAGAACAACATTTAAAAAAGAATCATGTTTTTACTTGGGTACTTACAAAACTTTCATGAGGGGGAAAAAAAAATTAAAAAGGGTAAGTGGGATTGTAGAATTCTCTGGTTCTCTAGTGGAATGAGTAGCACTTCAATGAAATAAGGAGTTGGGACTCTATAATATTTACTGATTCTGGTGTCAGGATTTAAGATGTCTCTGAAGGTGAGTAGGTAAGGTAAGGGAAAGGGTGCAGAAAGTGTAGGTTATATACTAAAGCTGTCTAGTAGAGATGAGACTGCCTGTTTGTGCCGCTCCTGTGAACACAGGTGTGTTCTGTATTTACCCTTCCCTGTTCAGCATAACTGAATGCAAGCAAGCTGCTTGAGGGGAAATCCTCAGCATTCAGATGTTGTAGTTACTGGTATTTTTATGAGTTAGCCACTGGGAGATTTGATCACTTTGCTACTTACTTTGCTTTTCTCTGTAATCCTACCTAGACTGTAGGGGGGAAAGTAAGGATACTGCCAAAATGGATTAATTGACTCAAATGATCTCTGAGAAGAAAGCAAGAATGTGAATTGAAAAACAAACTCCTGCACTCTAAACAATGTCTAAGACAAAAAGAAAAATAAAAACATCAAGATGATTCCTAACACATTTGTATTTTCTTCACTTTAAAAATGTAACACTTCCATCTGTTTGCAGCAGTACAAATTTTCACAAAAATACCCCAGTGATTATTGGGGATACCCACTTCTCTACAATGCAGTAAATACTAGTAACTAACATAGATGAAGAATCTAGTGAACTACTGAGTTTAAGTTAGGTCTGCATTTTGAGGTCTCTTCTTAGGTAGAGGTAGTAGCACATCTGATATTTTGCTGTACTGAAGCAAGATTTTAATCCCACAGTATGTTTGTGGATCAGTATGATGGTGTTTCTGTTTTTTTTCTCTAGATGCATTTCTCTAGATGCTCAAATACAAATTTGTTTAATGATGGGGATAGGGAAAATGAAGGATATCAGGAACTTCATATGAAGATGGGGACTGTGCTTTGTCACTATGTTAATGTATTTGATCACTTTTTATAATCTGGTATTCTGACAAGTGTGGAGGGGGTTCAAATTTATCTTCCTTTTCACAATCATATCATTTTAAAGTCTTTGATAATTGACAACTACATTTTGGAATTTCAACCTCATGACTTCATCTTTTCATGGAGTTCCAGAAAGCTTATATGCGGTATCTACTTTTCTTAAGTAGAAATGTGCTTTTTTCAGTGTGGGGAAGACTGTGGTTGTTTTGGGCAAGAGTTCAATAGTCTTGAGGGAGGTGATTCTGCCCCTCTACTCCGCTCTGGTGAGTGCCCACCTGGAGTACTGCGTCCAGCTCTGGAGTCCTCAGCACAGGAAAGACATGGACCTGTTGGAGCGGGTCCTGAGGAGGGCCACAAAAATGATCATAGGGATAGAACACCTCTGCTATGAAGAAACGCTGAGACTGTTGGGGTTGTTCAGCCTGGAGAAGAGACGGCTCAGGGGAGACCTTATTGCAGCCTTTCAGTACTGAAGGGGGCTTATAAGAAAGATGGGGACAGACCCTTTAGTAGGACCTGTAGTGACAGGACAAGGGGTACTGGTTTTAAACTAAAAGAGGGTAGATTCAGACCAGATATAAGGAAGGAATTTTTTACAATGAGGGTTCTAAAACACTGGAACAGGTTCCCCAGAGAGGTGGTACATGTCCCATCCCTGAAAACATTCAAGGTCAGGTTGGACAGGGCTCTGAGCAACCTGATCTAGTTGAAGATGTCCCTGCTCGTTGCAAGGCAGTTGGACTAGATGACCTTTAAAGGTCCCTTCCAACTGAAACTATTATATGATTCTGTGANCCCGGGGGGGGGGGGGGGTCCCCTCAGTCATTTAACATGTTGTATATCTCCCAAGTGTACCTTTTGGCTGCAGTTTGATGGAGTTGATAGCATGCTTTAGCTTTTAAGGTATATTGTTGTTGAGTTAGTTTGTTGAGATTTTCTATTTCCATGTGTGCGTCTGTGCAGAGTTCTTTTTTTCACATAGAATCTTTAAAAATATTGCCAAAAAAACCCCAAAACAAACCAACCAAACAAACAAAAAAAAAACCAAAATGTTTTGGGACATCCTATTACAGTGTGCTGTTTCTAAGTTTGTCCACAGAAGTCTTCCTGTTTACTTGCTTGAATATTTATGTATTTTATTACGAATGCACATGGAACTTAGGTAACCCGTGATCTTTTAATTTCCTACTTTCAGTGTTTTTACAGAGTGTTTTTGTTTTAATCTAATCTAATTGGAACAAATAATAACAAAGTTAGATTTATTAGCTCATTATAAGAAATGACTGGACACAAATATTTATTTGAAGTTTTCTGGCTTGTAACACTATTTTTGTTTTGATTTCAGAATGCTCTCTTTAGTTGTATTAACAGAAATGAAAGTAAGTATGTAATGAATAGTTTGGGGTTTTTGTTTTTCTTTTATAGTTCTATGCTTTTTTCTCTAACATGTAAAGAAATTCTGTGGGTGTACATACACACAATCATATGGATTCAGTTCCATAGAAAGACAAACCACATGCATAAATTTTCCTGCTCAAGTGATAAGGGGATTGGGCTGTTCATATAATTTATATCAGTTTTTAATTTGTGTGTCTGTATTTGGTTTTTCTGTCCTACTTTGATGATTGCTTAGAAGTCAATTTTTCCTTCTGCTTTATTCATTTGATGTAATGTAACGTTTAAGTAACAATTAAATTCATTTAAGTAACAAAATTAAATGCATAGATGAGGTCTTGCACCATGCAAGTGTTTTGTGCCTGATGTCTGTCTATATAAAATGAAATCAGTGTCTCAGAATTAATTCTAGTAAAAGTATTTCTCAAGAACTGTATATTTAATAACATATCAAAAATGGGTGAATCACGATACCATCTGTCTTTTTTTTTTAATGAGTTTTGGGATACTACTCTCATATTTATTTGTTTACTATTAATATTTGTCTAATGATTCAATTATAGGACAAGTCTGGTTACCATAAATAAGAACAAAACAGCTGAAGATAAAATTCAGCTGGCTTGCTGGTGTCTTGAACTTAAGTTCAAGACGGCTTTAGGGGCTTTTTTCTCCAGCCAAACAAACAAATGTAATTTGGCTAGTTACAGATATTCCCAGCCATTCTGTAGACAGAAATTATTTTAATAGGGCATAGGAGAATGTCTTCATTTTTTTCACAGTGATACCTTGAGCATCATTGCGTGTGGTATAGACATGCTTATTTCTTCACTTCTCTGTGTAGGAACCCATAGATTTTCTGTTGTTTGTTTGTTTCCCCAGTGGGGTCAGTCTGTTGCAGTTATGCAGGTCATCATACAAACTGTCGGGAATATTGTCAAGCAATTTTTCGGACAGACTCTTCTCCTGGTCCTTCACAAATTAAAGCAGTTGAAAATTACTGTGCATCTATTAGCCCTCAGCTTATACACTGTGTGAACAACTATACACAGTCATATCCAATGAGAAATCCTACAGATAGTAAGTATAAAAACCCCTTCTTTACTGAAAGTTGTAAAAAACACTGAAAACGTTTGAGCATTGTATGCACTTTTTATATAAAATGTGTTATTCTATAAGTCTATTGTATAAATTGTATTAATGTATTTCTATATTATAATTGTAATTATATGAATTTATATAACGATAACTTTTGGGTTTAGGTGCATTATTGATTTTTATTTATTTTTTTGATTCTGCATATTGGTGGGTTTTTCCCAGAGTTGATTCTGTTTGCATTTAAAAGAAGCAATATTATTTTGAGATTATTTGGGGGGGAAAAAGCCTCCTTATAGCATTTTTTCTCTAAGGACTATTATGTCATGCATCTTGGTGGTTGTTGTATGCTTGATCATTAACTATTTTTAATGTTTTTAACAGGTTTGTATTGCTGTGATAGAGCAGAAGACTATGCGTGTCAGACTGCTTGTAAAAGAATTCTAATGTCAATGAAAACAGAGCTTGAAATTGTTGATGGACTTATAGAAGGCTGTAAAACAATGCCTCTCCCTCAGGATCCACTTTGGCAATGTTTTCTTGAGAGTTCAAGATCTGTTCACCCGGGTGTCACTGTGCACCCTCCACCTTCAACAGGCCTTGATGGAGCTAAGCTCCATTGCTGTTCTAAAGCAAATTCTTCCACATGTAGGTCAGTATCTCTCTACTCTCATTTCCAGTTGTGAAAATGCTTCAGAAGCTGTCTTCTATCAGGCCTTTGCCCGAATCCTGCTATGTATATCAAATAAAGAGTTTTGTGAATTCTTAGAAAAAATACAGGTGTAGGTGAATCAGATGGGTGTCACATTCTGTCCAATACTTACTTTGTATCTCAGAAAATACTGTTCCATAGGAGGAATCACACTTTTCTCACTTTTAGCACTGGCTTATTATAGCAGACATACTAGGTTAGTGAAACCGTTACCTTACTTGTGGTCATGATAGCTAATATTGCAACAAGATGAAGAGGCCTTAACCTCTAAAGAGATGCTAAAGAGAGCCAAGGGGACAATGAACTGCACAAACTCTCAAGTACCTGGTTGCTGCATGTTAAAACATCAGCAGTATTCCTTACTAGATGCTATTGAGATTTTTGTCAATGAAAAATAACTTAGGTTATTTAATTATTACATAATGGAATTATTCTGGCATTTTAAAAAAAAAAGGTTTTCAGCAAATAGTTACACGCTTACAAGTAACTAATTGGAGCATTTTTAGTTTAGAGTGGTTATCTGTCCACTTCAAAAATAGATCATTATTGCATTTTAAATGCATCAATATGTCAAAATAAGTTGCAAACATTGATTTTTTTGAGCTGTTACTTCCTTTTATATCTAAGTTTCCAGTAACAAAACAACAGATCCTGAATGCAGCAGGATCTTATAGTATGAGTTTAGTAGTAGAGCCCTGGAGTTACATTGTTTGTTAGAACATTGTAGCATAGGGCTGTTGATACAATACCTTTTAGTTGCTTGCTTTGACAATAAGTTCTAAACATGGATACTTCCCTCACATTTTCAATGTACGGTAGACTTCAATAGTACAGTGAAGTTCCATAACTTCAGTTGGGATGGGAACAATTGTAGTTTGTAGGATATTGCTGTGAATGAAGCAGCTTGGGTATTGCTGACACCAGGAAACATCTCAAACACAAGCAACAAACAGTACACCTGTTTCAAACATCAGGGCAAAAGAAGAAATGTATTTTGCTTGCCAGTCACTTCTGTAGGAGGAGAAGGTGTGATTTGAAGTTAAAGGGTGGGATTAGAAATTGTTCATTATCATGTCAACCTAGATTTATTACAAGTAAAATTGGCTGGGATAGTTCTCACCTCAAAGTCATTAGTTCAGGTTTCCAGCTATTCCATTTTTATTGAATATTGCAGTTTTATATTCTGAAGTGTTTCAGTCTTACTAGGTGTCGTGTTTTAACCCGGCAGGCAGCTAAACACCACACAGCTGTTCACTCACTCCCCCTCAGTGGGATAGGGGAGAGAATTGGAAAAAAGGTAAAACTTGTGGGTTGAGATAAAGACAATTTAATAGGACAGAAAAGAAAGGGAAAATAATACTTGTGATAAAAGAATATACAAAACAAGTGATGCACAATACAGTTGCTCACCACCTGCTGACCAATGCCCAGCCAGTTCCCGAGGAGCGGTCTTGCCCCCCCGGCCAACTCGCCCCATTTTTTTTTTTCAGCATGATGTCATATGGTATGGAATATCCCTTTGGCCGGTTTGGGTCAGCTGTCCTGGTTGTGTTCCCTCCCAGCTTCTTGTGCATCTCCAGCCTCCTCGCTGGCAAGGCAGTATGAGAAGCTGAAAAGTCCTTGACTAGTGTAAGCACTGCTCAGCAACACCTAAAACATCAGTGTGTTATCAACATTATTCTCATCCCAAATCCAAAACACAGCACTATACTAGCCACTAGGAAGAAAATTAACTCTATCCTAGCTGAAACCATGACACTAGCTTAAAGATTTTCTAGTATTCTTAAGCAAAACTGGAAAACTTGGAAAACAGTGAAGTGGGGTTATTTGCTTTGAGCACAACATTTGGATACTCTTGCAGACTTCGTGGGCGCTAACACAATCTTCTACAGTGAGCGTAGGCTGTTGTGATCACGAAAGAAACGATAGGCTCTGCTGTATCTGAATGACTGCTGTTCTTTTATTTTCTTCATCTATATTTTTTTTTTCAGAGAGCTCTGCACTAAACTTTATAGCACGAGCTGGGGCAATTCACAGAGCTGGCAAGAATTTGATCGCTTTTGTGAGTATAATGCAGTTGAAGTTTCCATGTTGACCTGTTTAGCAGATGTACGAGAACCTTGTCAGCTGGGCTGTAGAAATCTTACTTACTGCACTAATTTTAATAACAGGTAGGAGAGAGACACTGAATATTTTATAAAGGAATTCCTGTGCTTTGATTTAAAAAATAAAATGTTTTTCAGGCTTATTTTGAGATTGTATGTAGCTGTCATTCTGCAAATATTTTTTTAGATAATTTAAAAATAAGTAGTTTTTCTTTAGAATGAACTTTTGGAAATGTATTTAACAACAGCCATAACAAAACTTACAAGAATAAAAGCTAACCCATGAACTTGTAAAATGTCATCATGTATAAGCAGCATGTTCCTCTGTCTTACTGTATAAACAAGTAATTACTGGGATGCTGTGTATTATAAATAAGGTAAAAATTCTTGTTAAATTTACATGTTACTCTTTTTCAAAATTCCTTTTCTTTCAGAGATATTTCTGTGGTTTTTTACTCTATAGGGCAAAATGCATGCTTTAAAAGTGGTTTCTGAATTAGTAATTGCAAGGCTACAAATTAAGTAGTTTGAGCTTAAAAAAAAACATTTAAAATTTTGTTAGCTATTAGAGATCTCTGGCTTTTCTTTGAAATAGTATACAGTGGCATGAGTGTTATATGAGTAGTAGAATCACATATGTGATAGATGCAGCCTGGGCAAATATGAATGATAAATCAACTTGCATTAGTGATTCACCAGGAAACATTCACACAGATATTCAGGATATCTAAGATATTTGCTTTTAAGTCAACTTTCTTCAGGTAAGAAAAATTTAAGTGATATTTGATCTAAGATGTAGAAGTGAGAAGGGATTTTCAGCCTTGAGTCTTAAAGAGCTTTTTTTCCTTTAAGACCGAATTCAGGTTGATTTTGATCTTGCTTAACTGTGGAAGGGATTAATTTCTTTTATATCACAAAAAACAAGCCATATCAATGTTGTAGAATTCATATGGTGAAAGGTAGAATGTGTGGTGTTTTCTTTTTCTTGTATACGTGACATATCTTAATTTCTTCTTTTAAGACCAACAGAACTTTTTAGGAGCTGCAATACTCAGTCAGACCAGGGAGCCATGAATGACATGAAGCTATGGGAAAAAGGGAGTATTAAGATGCCATTTATAAATATTCCTGTGCTTGATATTAAAAAATGCCAACCAGAAATGTGGAAGGCAATTGCCTGCTCACTGCAGATTAAACCTTGCCACAGCAAATCTAGAGGAAGTATTATCTGCAAGTAAGTACTGTGGGGGAAAAGAAACAGTTAGAGGTTCTGCTAAGGATTTTAACGAGAAGTAAAAAGCTGCTCTAGGACTGAGTTTGACTTATGTTAGGAAAACATGGCAAGGCAAACATGGAAGGAATATGAGCCTGTGTAGTTGCAAATGTAAAATGTAGCATATACATATATATAAAAAACACTCTATTGCGAGGCAGAAGGGGAAAGTTGTGGATTTGGGGAAGGGAAGAATGTAGAAAGAAATCTTTTTCATAGAAGACCATTTTTCTTTGAGTAGCGTTCATGGAGTTCTGTTTCTTTCTTTATCTGAAGATCAGATTGTGTGGAAATACTGAAGAAATGTGGAGATCATAATAAATTCCCTGAAGGCCACTCAGCTGAAAGTATTTGTGAGCTCTTATCTCCAACAGATAACTTGGAGAACTGTATCCCTTTGGATACATATCTGAGTAAGTATCAACATCCCTATACAACCAAATTAGAAACCAAAATACTTGGAATGCTTATCACTGCTTTTAATAACTTTCATTATTTCATTTAAAGAAAATTGTATTGAAATTGAGGCATTTTATTTAGCATATTAGAGAAAATTGGATTTTTCAAATTACCATAGCTCACTACGTTGATTCCTTCTTGTATTGGGTGTATATGGCAAGGTTTTTTTGGTAGTGGTGGAGGCTGCAGGGGCTGAATGGGAAGATGTCAGGGACTGCACTGTGCCAGACACAGCCAGCTTGGTAATGGGCCCAGTATAGGCTAAAGCTGAGCCACTTAGCAAAGTTTGTGGTGCCTCTGTGAAAACATTTTTAAGAAAGGGCAAAAAGTGCCAGACACGTGGAGGAGAAGGGAACAGGAAGAGTGAGAAACAACAGAGGTAGCATCAAGGTCAGAGGAGCAGGAGGAGAGGAGGTGCTCCATGGCAGAGCAGATATCCACAAGGCAGCCTGTGGAGCACCCAGCGCCACAGCAGGTGGGTATACCCTGAAGGAAGTTGCAGGCCATGTAGAGCCCATGCTGGAACAGAGGAAAGGTGTGACAAGGAATGAGTGGCAGAGAGAAACTGCTGTGTACTAACCATAGTCACCATCGTCCCTCCCTTCCCAATCCCCAGTGCATCACTTGGGGCAGGGGCAGAGAAATCTAGAGCAAAGGAGTGAAGGTGAGCCTGGGAAAGGGAGGAAGAACGAAGTTGCTTTAATGTTTGTCTTTTTGTTCCCATTACCTGAATCTGTAATTAGATGTTTATTTTAATTGGCAATAAATTTAGTTAATTTCCCCAACTCAAGTCAGTTTTGCCAGTGATGGTAATTCTTATGCAATCTCCCTGTCTTTATCTCAACCCATGAGCTTTTCTGTTCCTGTTCTACCTATTTTCTACCCCCATCCCACTTGGGGTGGGGGGACTGGATGGGAGTTTGGGTGTTAGCCAAGGCTAACCCACCACAATTCTCTTTTGGGGACTTCATATATTCAGTACAAGTACACTAATCTGCATCATCTAATAATCTGGCTTGTTGAATTTCAATGATTTTTACCTACTTGAAAATAAGACTAGTTAATCTTACTTTAAGAAAACGCTGTTCTTCGAGAAGTAATCTCACATGCCAAAAAGGTACTGTAATAATAAAGCCACTAGCACTATTTATTTACAGGACAAAAGCTGGATCATGTTTGGGAGGACTGATCTCAAATAAATGTCACTTAATCAATAGCATGATTTAGAGCACAACTTCTTGATGTACAAAATTACACTTTTGCCTGATGCATAAACTCTGTTCTTTAACTGTGCAATTAGAATAACCAAAACCCAAATTAACTCTTGGGGCAATAGAACGTGAGTTTAGTAGGTATGTGGAAGAATGGAAGTTTTTGTGATTCTGTTTTCTTCTAGTGTTTCTTATCCCTCAGTGTGGAACACAATTGTATTAGTGAAATTTTGTCTTGGTTCTGGATTTAATTTAAATGCATCTTTTTACATTATTTTCTAAATCTGCTCTACCCTATTACTACTTCCTATTGCATATTTATTTCTGTGGGGTTTAGACCTTTTTAGCTTTATAGGATTTATCCATTTTAGACCTTCTTCCAAATTAAATTTTGATATTTCTTTCTCAGAATCCCAGGAACTTTGAAAATAGTAAAATTTTGGTTAGTAAGAGCTGCAACTGAAAGCATGCCTCAACAAATAAGTTGTTCCCAGAGGGACAATGTATTGAAGCTTTTGGGTGGTTCTTTCCATTTATCTACTGGTTTTCCATGTTGTCTTCCCTTTCCTTAATCTTGTAACAGGAGAACATTACTAGTGAGTTAAAGGGAAAACAGAAACAAAACTTTATCAATTGTAGCAAACTTGGTTAAAAATTAAGCGTACTGTAAACCTCCAGTTTGTTAATCATTGACTATGGGACTTCTCTTGATTAAACTGCCGGTCACTGTCAGTTTGTATTTTTGTCATATAGATAAAATTGTTGGGAAAACAAGATAGAGGAAATATATTTTGCTTGTGAAGAATCATCTGGGTCATTATTTCCACAATTGAGGACTAAACTTTTGAAAAAAGTTAACTACCTTGTCATGTCAAGCTTCTATAAGTATAGTTAAAAAAATTAAAAATATTTCACAGAATTGTCAAAAATATGATTTTACTGAATGTAAGACATGTCATGCTTTACTGAAGAAAAATAAACCTAATTTAAATCAATATAGGTGCTGTATATTCTGTTTTCAGGCCCAAGTTCTTTAGGTAACATTGTAGAAGATGTTACACATCCATGTAATCCGAATCCATGTGCAGCTAATCAGTTATGTGAAGTAAATAGAAAAGGATGTCAATCTGGAGAACTGTGTCTTCCGTATTTGTGTGTGCCAGGTAAGGGTTTTTGGACTTCTGTTTACCTGATTCTGCTGATAAACATATGTTACTGAAATTTTGTTGAAAGTTTTAAAGTG
>VYZW01033965.1:0-15957 GCA_013401315.1 Balaeniceps rex | reverse complement strand
AGTACAAATCACCACCAGCAATTAACCGGCCAGCAGACTGGGGGAAATACAGTTTTGTTTATGCTGAGCAACCATCCACCTTTGATTGTGAAGACTTCGCACGAGAAAAGCTATTGGGTTTTAAGCTGACAGAGAGAGCAATGGGAGACCTGCTGTTGCCAAGCTGAATGCCTCAATGATGATGTGTCTCTCCAGTTCCCACCAGATATCACACCCCACCCAGAGCTCCTTGAAGCTGTGTGAAATTGTGTAACCTTCGGTTAGCAGCACATAATGTGCTCTTTAGGGGGTTGTCAAAAAAAAGACAAGTAAATTTTCCCGAGCAGGCTTTTACTTTTAGTTTTGTGGGAAGTGAAATGTTTGCAGGAGAGCACCAAATAAGGAGTGAAACAGGCAGCTTGGGCCAGAGTTGTTCAGTACAGTAAAGTTTACTTCAAAACAGCATAATTTTTTTCCCTGAACTTGTTTTTCTCACATTTCTGTTAGAAGTGGTGAATTCTAAAGGGCACTTTAGAAGCTGGCACTTCAAAGCCATTTTGTGCTTTCAGATTTCTCCTTGTAGTCTTTCTAGAACAAATAGTGAGTTGTCTGCTCCCACTAGAATGAAGCAAGACTGTAACCTAAGTCTGTGAATGCCCAGGAGGAAAGACACGTTGCAGAGAGCAGCGCTATCAAGAACAATAACCTTTGCACTGAGGAAAATGAAGGCTTGTCAGAGCTAGTCGTAGACATACATACGTCCGCTGTGGGGGTGGAGTAGTCGTTATGTTGGCTAGGCTTGTGAGGAGTCATTTGTAGAATGTCCTTGCTGGTACAGTTATGTAGAGAGAGGCAGACAATTTTTGGTGAGCCTTCTTAAGGTGCAGAGGGCAGAGAAATTAGATCGGTGTTCCCTGTTTTGTGGCATCCCTGTCACTGCAGACTGCAGAGCTACGTCTTACTGAACAGAGGCACCAAATTTGAGCATCATTGTTTCTCAGCTGAATCGTAGATAGGTGAGACATTATCCCTTGAGTGATGTTTTAAGTATGGGGTTGTTTGACTTCTGGGCTGTATGAAGGGAGGGATTTTCTTGCACATAGAATTGATGATCTGATTAAAACAAAAATCAGAGAGAATTGCTTTGTGTGGACTAAGCTGTTGGAGAAATATCTCTGCCGTGCTGGTTTCACGTGTTACTTCTTCAAATGCTATAGCAAATTATGGGAATTTCAGACAGATTGCTTTTGGTTTTTTTGGCTTCAGGGGATCTTTGATTTAATAGATATATGTGGAAAAGATATGAAGATCTGGGGTGTCATTACTACTACCTCTTTTTCATCCCTGCATCATCACTGTGTACAGTTTGTATGAGGTGCACATGTAAGGTAGCGTGCTTCGGCACAGTGTTATATCTAGTACTTTACATGCCCTTTTCACTGTATTGCATGCACAGAAATTGAGGCTTAGCATAATTTCGCTGTAAAACCCGTGGTCGCAACAAGGAATCGGTTCCAAAGCTGGGTGTCAACAGAAAACAGCGGCTTTCAAATTTACCTCTTATTTTATTACCACTTTGAATCTTAAGAACCCGATCTAAACCACATTGCTGCTCAAGAGAAGACTCCGCACTGGATATGCTTTATCAAACCAAATGCCTCTGGATTCTTCCAAGGACATATGGTCTATATCTTCACCTTAGGAAAGCTTGCCATTCAGTTACTTGCCCGTTTGCCCATCCTGAAGTCCATCTGTTCTTTTCTTAGTTGCAGGAATTGGGATGTCAGTGTCAGCAATACGCACTATTCCTGCAAGCCTCCACCACTTACCCCTTTTGCAGCAAAGCGAAGACCCTGGCCCACATCTACAGGCAACCAGTGCTTGTTCTACCTCTCCAAGCTTTCCTTTGCAGTTCCTGATGTACTTCCCTCCTCCCCGTTTCATGACTCTACCACCACATTCTCCTGAGTCTTTATTCATAAGCTTCTATGGCAACTGTCCCTTTTTCTATTTAACAGCCTGGCTCAGGAATGGAAAGTGTCAGTGAGAGCACACAGTTCCTTAATGGAAATTAATTAAATCTCATTCTACGTCCTCTCAGTACCGTGCTTGTTTTCTTTACAGTGTGCCCTTTCAACAAAACAGCAGCATATACCTGAGGGATGTTTTCCTGTCGCCTGTAGCTGTCTCTGTTGGGGCCATGGAAGAGAAACCGTTCTCTGAATTATCAGCACAGCATGCACTGTGCAGCTGAGTTTGCCTTACCTGGAACATGTTTTCTAAAGTCTCAAATCATTTTGGAAGCATTTTGTTGTCCGGTACAAGAGAGGATTTTGATGCCAGAACACATGATGACCTGCCAGCTTGGCAGAGAACGGGTGCTTTTTCGTTACCTGAGATGTATCAGGAGGGGCAAGTTGGGCTAAAGCTAATCTCCTTGTCCCCTCCTCTTTTTGTAGTCTAGCAGGGTAGCTGGGGCTTCGTTGCAAGGACACCCTGGGTCCAGGTGTGCTATCCTGCAGGCAGCAACAGAGGCCAAGAATGATACTCTCTGCTCAGCACACTCAGGCTGGTCCCCATGGGAATGACACCATGAGACTGGGTTTGTTTTTCCAGCTTTATTAGGAAAAAATAGTATTCATATCTGGCCATTTTCCAGAGGAGAATTTCACTTCTCCAAGCCTCAGCAGCACAGCGATTGCAGGCTCCATCGTTGATTTTGGCTTCTGTAGAGACGTCAGGACGCAGAAGGTCTGAGCTGCCAGGCAGCAGACTGTTCAGTGTCTTTCACCAAGGGCTGGAGGGCTGCAAGAGAAGGAAGCAGAGCAGATATGAACCTCACTGCATACAGACAGCACCAGGAGTCCCTTCCAGACCATGCCAGCCCCACCCATCTCTTTTTCCCTGGCCAGGAGGAGCAGATGAGACAAACAGACCAGCTGCTCAGGAATGCCCCATGTGCCCCTGACATGTTTTTCTGTCCCTGAAGCTTTTTCCTGGAGTAGGGCCAGGCACAGCAGCACCCTGCCCAGGATTTGTCCCCTGCTTCACCAGCCCCAGCAAGCACAGAACTGCCCCTTCTCACCATGGCAGATATCCCACAGCTTCTCCGAGTTTTGGTCCTTCGGGTGCTGTACAGCAAGTTGTAGGCATAGAGCTCCTGTCAGACATCTCGCTCCTCAGCACGCTCCCAGCAGCATGGCCCCGGCCTCGCCAGCTCGGCAGCACACCCTCCTCCCCCTGAGCAGGGCTAACCCCAGGGAAGGACAGTACCCGAGGGCAGTGGCACTGAACAAGGCTGCCTCCAAGCCCATCTGTGGTGGCAGGGCTAAGACAGGAAGGCACAGAGCCCCCAGCTGCCCAGGCCCTGCACGGGGCAGACGAGGCTCTGGCAGTTAAAGGGCTGACCCCTGCTGCCAGTGCGGCGGCGGGGACTGGGGCCAGGCTGCCACAACAGGCTCCCCAGGGGCTGTGGCTCACCGATGAACCTCATGGCCGCCTCTCACAAGGTTGACTGAGCGTCCTTCAGGTACAGCAGGCTCTGACGCAGGTATTGTGACAACAGCACAGGAGAACGCGGCTGGTACAGACCCTCCCCATCCATCCAGACCGGGCCCTCCTACCGGTGCTCCCCTTCCCTCCCACTGATTCCCGTCTCCCAGTCAGGGAGCCCCTGTGGGGCTGAGGTTCAGAGAGAGACACAGGCAGAGGGGGTCCAGGGCTGCCAGGGCCCACATGGACCAGAGTCTCCTTCAGCACCCGGGGGTCAGGGAGGG
This sequence comes from Balaeniceps rex, assembly GCA_013401315.1. NCBI lineage: Eukaryota > Metazoa > Chordata > Aves > Pelecaniformes > Balaenicipitidae > Balaeniceps > Balaeniceps rex. The sequence continues at coordinate 12,202 of VYZW01033965.1, read as the reverse complement.
GAGAGGGGCCTGGAGAAGAGCCCTTGGGGTGTCCACACTTGAAGGCAGGGAGGGAGGATGCAGCTCCAGGCTGGAGCAGGGCAGGCGAGGCACAGCCCTCAGCATGGGCACGTAGGGCAGCCCTCCTCCAGCCCGGCCCTGGGGCTTGGGGCTTGTCCTCACCAAGTGCTCTCCAGTCAGGTGTGTCTGACATGGCTCGGCCAGGGACCTGAGCTTCCTCCACTCCAGGAGGCACAGCCCAGGCAAGGAGACCGCGCATCCTCCTCCTCCTCTTGGCCAGGCTCCGAGCCGTTCCCAGCCCCTTATGAGAAGAGGCAGCAGGGGACAGAGTCTGAATTGGGTTCGGTGCCCAGGGCAGGGACACAGGGCAGCCACCACCTCCGATAGCTCATGCTGCCAGCCAGCAGAAGAGACATCCTCAAGAGCTGCTGAGCTGCTGCCAGGGATGGGGCAGACTGAAGGGCAAAGGAGGTCTAGGCCCATGGCTGTAGGCAGCGAGGGCCGGAATCCCAGAGACACCGGAGCAGGACGGCACCAGCAGCACCTCCCCATGGGAATCCCCCAGCAGGGCGCTTGACTCCCCAGCTGCGGCTGCCCCAGCTGCTTCACGCCCAGGCTCCGGGCAGGCAGAGCTTTGATCCCAGGATGCAGGGCCAGTCTGCCTCTGGCTGCATCTTCCTTCCCACCACTCTTCCTGCCCCAGGCTGGGGGACAAGCCTGCTCTCCAGCCCTTGCAAGTGCTGCACCCCTCTGGGCAGACCAAGTTCACCGGCCCAGCGCAGGGGGACCTGGGTGAGCAGGGCTTCGTTCCTGGGGCTAGCCTGCTCTCTGGGAGCTGGGACATGCCCTGGCCCAAACATCAGGAGGACTCTTGGGTACAGTCCTGGGGGACAGAGACAGGGGCTCAAAGCCCTGGCCTCCCACACCTGCAGGGACAGCTGGGAAGCCTGTAGGGACTTTTGTGTTTGCTGGCCACGGGCTGCTGCTGAGTCCTGCTGGACCAGGCAGGGCGGGTCCTTGCCAGGGTCTCCGACCCTGCTTGCACAGGGTCTGCAGAGATCTTTCCTACAGACTGTGCTGGAGGAGGGCTGAGTGGGCGGCGGGGAGGAGAAAGACAGTGGTGGCCATAGTGCAGAGAAGGAAGGAAGCTCTGCCCTGTTCCCAGTGACTCAGGCAGTGTGACCCACATTCAAACAGTTCGACTGCCAACAGCCCTCGCCCATGACTCCTAAGGTCCCCATGGTGGCAGGACACCCTTCCCCACACCACTGGTAGGGTTTGAAACCTGTACCTTGGCCACGCTCTCGATCTCGTCATTCATATGGAAGAGCAGTGGGACCAGGCTCTTCTGCAGGTTCTTCTTTATCTGTCTCCTGCTGTCCCTCACCACCATATTGATCACGTCTCTGAAGAGGCTGATGGAGAGCTGCCGCACCTGGTTGGTCTTATGGTAGGGAGGAGGACGGGACAACTTCAGCAACAGCCGCGCCCCTGGTGAGCAGGGGCATCAGTGTGGCCAGTGGGAAGGGACATTGTAGCAGTTTAGCCCCAGTCGGCAACCAAGCACCACAAAGCCTCTTACCCCCCTCCCCCCCACCCCGGTGGGAGGGGGGATAGAATTGGAAGGGCAAGAGTAAGAAAACTCTTGCGTTAAGATAAAAACAGTTTAATATTTGAATAAAATAATAATAGTAATAACAATTGCAGTAGAAAGGGGAAAAATATATAAACGAAACACAGGGAAAAGAAAATAAGTGATGCAACTGCTTACCACCTGCTGACCAACGCCCAGCCAGTCCCCGAGCAGCGATCGCTCCCCCAGCCAACTCCCCCCAGTTAATATACTGAGCATGACGTCCTACGGTATGGAATAGCCCTTTGGTCAGTTTGGATCAACTATCTTGGCTGTGCCCCCTCCCAGCTTCTTGTGCACCTGGCAGAGCCTGGGAAGCTGAAAAAGAAAGTCCTTGACTGGTGTAAGCACTGCTGAGCAACAACTGAAACATCAGTGTGTTATCAGCATTCTTCTCATACTAAATCCAAACCACAGCGCTATGCCAGCTACTAGGAACTCTATCCTAGCTGAAACCATGAGAGATTCTATGATTCTGCACTCGGCCTTGTTGAAACTCATGAAGTTCACGTGGACCCACTCCTCAAGCATGTTTAGGTCCCTCTGAATGTCATCCCGTTCCTCAGATGTGTCAGCCACACCACTCAGCCTGGAGTAGTCTGCAAACTTGCTGAGCATGCACTCAATCGCAACGACTAAGTTATTGATGAAGATATTAAACAGTACTGGTCCTCCTACAGGCTCCTGAGGGACACCACTCTTCACTAGTCTCCATGTGGACATTGAGCCATTGACCATTACTCTCTGTATGCGACCATCCAGCCAATTCCTTATCCGGTTTATAGTCCATCCTTCAAATCTCCAATTTAGACTGTGTCAAAGGCCTTACAGAAGTCCAGACAGATGACATACGTAGCTCTTCCCTTGTCCATCGATGTTGTCACTCCAGTGTAGAAGGGTTCTAGGTTAGTTAGGCAAGACTTGCCTTTAGTGAAGCCATGTTGGCTAAGTCCCTGTCCTCCATATGCCTTAACATAGCTTCTATGAGCATCTGTTCAATGATCTTCACAGGCACAGATGTGACGCTGATGGTTCGATAGTTCCCAGGGTATTTTTTTCATTTTTTTTTAAATTTAGTGCAATGTTTCCCTTTTTTCAGTCTCTGGAGACTTCACCTGGGGTCCATGAGTTTTCAAATATCATGGAGAGTGGCTTGGCAAGTATATAAGCTAATTCCTTCAGGACTCTGGGATGCATCGCGCTGGGTCACACAGAGTTGAGTTCAGTTCCTCAGGTGGTCGCAAACCTGATCTTCACCACCTTCAGCGGGAGGGACTTTGCTCCCCCAGTCCCTGTCTTGAGGTCCGTCCAATCCAGAGGTGTGGAAAGAGAGTGAAGACTAAAGCAAAAAAGTTATTGAGTACGTCAGTCTTCTCCTCGTCCGTTGTTACCAGTTGCGACTCATTTTCATGGGGCGGAGGGAATGCTTTCTTTAACCTTCCTTTTCTGGTTGACATACCTGTAGAAGCCCTTCTTGTTATTCTTTGCATCCTTTGCCAAATTCAGCTCCAGCCTCTCTTTGTCCTTCCTGACCCCTTCCCTACACAAACAGGCAGTCCCGCTCTACTCTTCCCAGGATACCTCTCCCTGCTTCCACTGCCTGTGCAGCTTCCTCTTGCCCTTTAGTTTGACCAGCAGGTCTCGATTCAGCCATGCTGGTCTCTTCCCTTCCTTGCCTGATTTCTTACACCTGGGGATTGAGAGCTCTTGCTCTCTATGGAAAGCATCCTTTAAGAGCTGAGTGTTTCCTTTTCCCTGATGGCATTTTCCTGGGGGGGTCCTTCTGACTCAGTCCTTGGACAGCTGGAATTTTGCTTTTCTAAAGTCTGGGGTATTGCCTTTACTCTTTTCCTGACCCATAACCCTCAGGAGCGTGAATTCCAGCGGTGCGTGTTTGCTGCTGCCTCCAATCTTGACGTCTCTGCTTAGCTCACTTGTGTTGGTTACCGTCAGGTCTGGTATTGCATGCCCTATGGTAGGGCTGTCTATTACTTGGCTTATGAAGTTTTCTTCGATGCATTCCAGGAGTCTCCTGGATTGCCTGCAGCTTGCCGTACTCCTTTTTCATGGTTGTTGAAATCCCCCAGAAGGCTGAGAGCTTGCGAGCATGATCCCTCCTATCAGGCATTAGGTAGTCAGGCAGGAGTGAACCCACAAGAACGTGTCTATGTAATGTGCCTTCTGCTTTCCTCTCAGGTACTCCCACAGACGTGATTTCACATGCATCTACCCTAGCCATGAGCCTGCTGCAGGCAGCTCTCATGTGCAGAGACAGAAGGACCTCACAATCAACATCCTCCTGCTGCCTTATCAAATATTGAGGCAGAAGTAATATCACCATGAAAATCCAAACGATGTGCCTTTCTGGCCTTTCAACTTACTGTCATGGTTTAACCCTAGATGGCAAGTAAGCACCACGCAGCCGCTCGCTCACTCTCCCTCAGTGGGATGTGGGAGAGTATCGGAAGAGTAAAAGTGAGAAAACTCGTGGGTTGAGATAAAGACAGTTCAATAGGTAAAGCAAAAGCCGTGCATGTAAGAAAAGCAAAACAAGGCATTCATTCACTGCTTCCTGTCGGCCGGCAGGTGTTCAGCCATCTCCAGTAAAGACAGCTTCCATCACGTGTAATGGATACTTGGGAAGACAAATGTCATCACTCCGAACATCCCCCCACTTCCCCCAGGTTTATATGATGAGCATGACGTCTTGTGGTAGGGGATATCCTTTTGGTCATTTGGGGTCAGCTGTCCCGGCTCTGTCACCTCCCAAATTCCTGTGCCCCCCCGAGCCTGTTTGCTTGTGGTTTGGTGTTAGCAGCAGAAAAGGCCTTGACTCTCCGTAAGCACTGCTCAGCAATAACTAAAACATCCCTGTATTATCAACACTGTTTTCACAACAAATCCAAAACATAGCCACATACTAGCTACCATGAAGACAATTAACTCTATCCAGCCAAAACCAGCACACTTACTCAGGCAGGAGTGACCTCACAAGACCCAGCCGCAATCCTTCTCTGGCCTATTACCTGCAGGGACAGATGTGACCTCACAATCAACATTCAAGCTTTTTGCTTGCCTCTGGCCTGTCAGGTACTCAAACAGAAATGACTTCACCGTCACCTTCACAGTCGCCTGCCTCTCAGCTGTGAGATTCTGAGGTACAGATGATATAACGGTAACCTTCCCACCTATCACTCACCTTGCTGCCTACAAGCTGTTCAGATACAGATCATCTTCCAACTGGTCAAGGACTTCTGTCTCTGCATTCACTGTTCCTCCCGGGGGAAAACGAGATTAGAATGAGGTTAAGGTTTTTCGAGAGAGGGTGCCAGGCCTTAGGGTGTTTATGTTATCAGTTTGGATTCAGGCATCTGGTGAGAGTTTTCTTCTTCGGGCTTTGTGCTCAGAGTAGGACTAGGGGTGAGAACTCCCCTTTAGTTTAGGGATCAGGGTGATACTCAGGGGGAGAGTTTGTGACTCTGCTTAAGGGTTCTTGTAATTTATTTGAGTGTTGGCTAGCTCTATTGGTTAGGGCTAGAGATGAAGACTAGGATTACGGCTAGCATTTCAAGAGTAGGGACCTCACAGAAAACAAATAGGTGCAGTCCCTCTCACTTGCCTCTCCTTTCATGTACTCCATTCTCCCTTCTCTCTTTGCTGTCGCTCACAAGCATCTTCACAATGCTGCTCCTTACCAACCAGCTTCCTCCAGCAAAAATGACATCACAACCTACTCTCCAGCAGTGTCAGCTTTGCCTTTATCTCCCTCTCGCCTAACGTCTCATCTCATCTCACTTGTCTTTCCCTTCAGAACCTCAAAATCCCTGCCCTCCTTTTACCTCCTGGAAAACATTAGTTAGGCTTAGAAGAGGGGTTGAAAATGAGGGAGGTGAGGGAAATGATTAAGGAGCTGGTTTAGGATTAATCTTCAGGCATCTGGTGAGTAGTTCATGTTTGGCATTATTATTCAGAGTAGGACAAAGGATGAGAGCTCCAGGTGAAGTATTAGGGTTAGGGTACAGGCAAATATTTAGGGTGAGCTATGCAATATCCGGCTCGAGAGGCAAGGGTGTGTAGGCACTCTGCATATACCGGCCCACGTGGTGACCAGAGGGAAACCTCAGCTGCTGATAACAAAGCTTCATCATTCTGATGCACTGGGGATTATCACTGGGCCCCTTGGCTTGACAGAGCACATCCAAGGAGTTACATGACACAGGATAGCTCTGTCTCCTTTCTTTGTCATCCTGAAATCACTGCCTCTGATTTTCTGCTCTAATCAGCCTGCAGGGAGGCACGCTTCAATTTCCTGATGCAGCTTCATCACCCACTGCCCTCAGCAGGCCTTACCAAATCTCCAAGACTCTATATTCCTGCCATGGCCCTCCACACTCAGTGACTCTCCCCTGGGAGCTTGTTAGCGTGCAGCAACCAGCACGAGTTTATTCTTCCATTTCAATTTCTGCATAGCTGCACGGGGACTTTTAGGAGAAACTGTCTTCAAGGAAGGGTTTTGCTAAGTGTGATGATGTTAACAAGCACATTATTTAACACAGGTTCCTTTCTTTCTCAGTCATAACTCACTAATGTTTTGAATATTGACTGCAAAATATTCCCACACAACACCCCAACTTCATTTGCTAGTCGTGGGCACAGGATCAGGAGGCACAGACAGCTAGGTAGGTGTGACCACAGGAAGATGGGCAAGGAGATCATTAGCGATATGACTTGGTGACAGGGCTGTGTGCTGGAAATTTCGCCAAGAATAAAGCAAAGTTGAGTTAATCTGCCAGACTCTCTCTTTAGCCAACTTTTTAATTGTCTGTGTATTTATCATTCCTTAGTTATCTGTCTAACATGTATCATGTTTTACTTCTTTTTGTTCAAAATTAATAAGAATCCTGTGACTATTTGCAGCCAAGCCTCAGCGTAAACCAGCTGGGAATTAGCCCAAAGGAGCCGTAAAATTCCTCTGCAGACTTCAGTGTGGAAGTCTGATGTAAGAAAAGAATGCAAGTCCCAGGAAGCCCCTGGGAGAAATGGTGGGGTGGGGAGGCAAGCTGCCCATACTGTGGGGGACCTCGAGGAGACAGCTGTTGGCATGTCTTGAGACCTCCTTAGGAGACCCCTGGATCAATATCAACTGGAGAAAGTTGCTATCACTTCTCTGTAAAATGAAAAAATAACTTAAAAACTCTTCAAAAGGAAAAAAAGCCACTTTTTAATTGAGCTCTGATTGAACTCTTCTGCTTTAAGTAGACTCCTGGAACCTCTCCAATTAGCTGCACAAGTCTGGAAGCCCTGAAGAAAATTATGGAAGAGAGAAGCCTCATTAGGGCTTTCTGCACTTTAGTGAGCTCCATGGTATATTTGGTGCTGAGTCCATGAACCTCAGATCCCATGAGGAGATTGAACAACCTCTGAAGGAATTATTCTGAAGCAAACACCAGAGACTCTTGGAGCATTAATTGTCCCCACTGTGAGCCATTACACACCAAATCTCTCCATAGTTTTATTAGAGCAGATAATTGGAGGCTGTGATTACAGATAAGCAAAGGCACAGTGCAGATGGATCTGATGATGAGTAAAACTCGATATATTTTATTTTAAGTGGTCAATCCTGGGAAGGGGATCCTGTCCCTCACACTGGCTCAGGGCTCAGGTTGTGCTATGCTGAGTGAAGGACAAACGTACCACACTTCCTAGCCTCACTGGGGTAGGGGGTGGCGCAAGGAAGTAATGAGGCCCCAGTTCCGTGACATTAACGTCTCCTTTCACGCCTTGGTAGCAGAGACAACTGCCATAGCCAAGGGGACAAAGATTTGCAGGCTGAGGACACCAAGCCTATTTCCTCACCTTGCACCCACCACAGAATATCTCTACCTTTACTGACATCTCTTCTGCCTCCCTGCCCGTTCCTTGAAACACAAAGCTCTGGGCTGATCCAGGTTCCCTCTGGAAGACCTCTGGCACCACAGCACTACCCTTCAAGGGATATTTATTTCTCTTCCTGTCCAGTCTCAATGTACAAAGATGCAATTTGTGATGCTTTTCCTTTCTCATGTGGTTTCCTATAACAAAGAAAAGCTCCCTCGTCTCTGAAAACACCCTGAAACTGCCCTGAAGCTCGTGCTTTTAGGCTACTCTTTTACTCCCGGGCAGGTCTCCACATCACCAGGACAAGGAAGCCCAGGTCCTTCAGCCTCTCCACATAAATCATGTACTTAATGGCCCTTAAACCCCCTTTTGCAGACATCCTCTGAACAGTCTCCTGTTCCTCCCCCTGCTCAGAATGGAAAGCCCCACAGACTGTTACACGTGTGGCCACACTGGTGCTGAGTCGAGAGGGATGATAACTCCCTGTGTCTGGGTGGTCATGCTTCTCCTAAGGCAGCAGGCCTTATTTGGTGGATGCTGCGTTAAAGGGTGGATGACCCTTTAAAGGTCATCTAGTTGCAACCCCCTTGCTGTGGGCAGGGACATCTTCCACTAGATCATTTTGCTCAAAGCCCTGTCCAACCTGACCTTGAACATTTCCAGGGGTCGATCATCCACAGCTTCTCTGGCAACCTGTTCCAGTGTCTCACCACTCTCACTGTAAAACATTTCTTCATTATGTCCATCATAAATCTAGCCTCTTTCAATTTGAAACTGTTGCCCCTTGTCCTGTCACTACAGGCCTTGGAAAAAAGTCTCTCTCCATCTTCTTGTAAGCTCCCTTGAATTATTGAAAGGCTTCTGTAAGGTCTCCCTGGAGTGTATTCTTCTCCAGGCTAAACAATCCCAACTCTCTCAGCCTTCCTTTGCAGGAGAGATATTCCACTCGTGTGATCATTTTTGTGTCCCTGCTCCGGACCTGCGCTAACAGGTCCGTGTCTTTCCTGTGCCGACGGCCCCAGAGCTGGGTGCAGTACTCCAAGTAGGGTCTTACAAGATCGGAGTCGATGGGGGAATAATCTTCCTTGACCTCTTTGGAGGTACTTCTCAGGCAGCCCTGGATCTGGCAACACTTCCTGGAGCAGGACAAGAAAGCTGCAGTTGATCTGACTGCATTTGCGTCTCATTCACTTCCATGGTCTCATCAGGGAGCATTCCCCAACATCATCAAAGGCAGAGACAGAGGGAAGGCAATCAGCATCATTCAGACCTCAGAATGTCGCTGGTCTGACCTCCTGCTCACAACAGGATCAGCTATGGGATCAGACCAGGTTGCTAAGGACTTGACCCAGTAGGGAATTAAACATATTGAAGCCTGGAGATGGTACAGCCCCTCTGGGCACTTTGCTCTGGTGATGGACTGCCCCAACAGGGAAAAAGGTTTTCCTTAACTCTAGCCTGAAGCTTCCTTATTTCAACATATGACAATTGTCTATTTCCTGCTGCCAAGCACCACAGTGGTGAATTTGGATCCATTTTTCTGAAAACCTCTCCGTAGGGACTGGCAGGGTGCTGTGAAGGTCCCAAAGCCCTCCCATTCTAAAGAATGAAAATGCCCTTTCCTGCAGCTTCTCCTTGCAGAAAAGTGCTCCAGGCCCCGAGCAGATTCGTGGCCCTCTACTGACCTGTCTCCCAGTTATTAACAACTTTCTTGCACTGGGAGCCCAAAATTGATGCCATATTGTGCATCGAGTGTAATGAGTGATGAGTAGGGGAGATACTCACGTCCTTCAATCTTTGGGCAAGCCTCCTGTTCATATAGCCCAGGACACTTCTTCACTACCAGGGGATACTGCTGAAAGGTGTTTTGCCTTCTGTGCCGCGGGAACACCAGGGTATGTTCCATAGAACTGCACCCTGATCAGATGATCCCCAGCCCATATCACTGGAGGGGGCTGGTCCAGCCCAGGTTCAGGACCTGGTGCTAGTTGAATCTCAGGAGGTCTGTGGCAAGGCAACCCTCCCACCTGCCAGGGTTCCTCTGAATGGCATCCTTAAGGCACAGGAACGGTCCTCCAAATTTGGTGACATCAACAGACTTGATGATGGTTGCATCCTCCAGGTCACCTTATAAATTGCACAGGGCCCAGGAAAGAGTTCTGTGCCGCAGCACTTTTCAATGACCTGAGGTAGGGAACAAATTTATAATAAATGGAGATGAAGTAAACACAGAGGATGGAGAAGACAGAACTCACAGAAAGAGTGCTGGATGTCAGTGGGGCCGCTTAAGACCATGCCTGACAGCAAGGAGATATTAGCTACCGCAGGCAGGAACCCACTGATCCATGGCTCAGCTGCAGGCAGGATCTTGCCCTCATCAGGGCTGTATAGTGCAGAAGTCTGCAGACAGGCACATAGTAATCAGAGGACATCACAACCATGAATCAGCACTCTGCTCCTGCTAAAGAACCAAAGCAGGAGAATTGCAGGGCAATAAGGTCTCCCCTCAGCCTCCTCTTCTCCAGGCTGAACAATCCCAGCTCCCTCAGCCGCTCCTCAAAGCACTTGTGCTCCAGACCCTTCCCCAGCTTCGTTGCCCTTCTCTGGACACACTCCAGCACCTCCATGTCCTTCTTGTGGTGAGGGGCCCAAAAATGAACACAGCACTTGAGGTGTGACCTCACCAGTGCCGAGTACAGGGGCACGATCACTTCCCTGGTCCTGCTGATCACACTATTTCTGATACAAGCCAGGAGGCCGTTGGCCTTTTTGGCCACCTGGGCACACTGCTGGCNCCTTGCAGAAAAGTGCTCCAGGCCCCGAGCAGATTCGTGGCCCTCTACTGACCTGTCTCCCAGTTATTAACAACTTTCTTGCACTGGGAGCCCAAAATTGATGCCATATTGTGCATCGAGTGTAATGAGTGATGAGTAGGGGAGATACTCACGTCCTTCAATCTTTGGGCAAGCCTCCTGTTCATATAGCCCAGGACACTTCTTCACTACCAGGGGATACTGCTGAAAGGTGTTTTGCCTTCTGTGCCGCGGGAACACCAGGGTATGTTCCATAGAACTGCACCCTGATCAGATGATCCCCAGCCCATATCACTGGAGGGGGCTGGTCCAGCCCAGGTTCAGGACCTGGTGCTAGTTGAATCTCAGGAGGTCTGTGGCAAGGCAACCCTCCCACCTGCCAGGGTTCCTCTGAATGGCATCCTTAAGGCACAGGAACGGTCCTCCAAATTTGGTGACATCAACAGACTTGATGATGGTTGCATCCTCCAGGTCACCTTATAAATTGCACAGGGCCCAGGAAAGAGTTCTGTGCCGCAGCACTTTTCAATGACCTGAGGTAGGGAACAAATTTATAATAAATGGAGATGAAGTAAACACAGAGGATGGAGAAGACAGAACTCACAGAAAGAGTGCTGGATGTCAGTGGGGCCGCTTAAGACCATGCCTGACAGCAAGGAGATATTAGCTACCGCAGGCAGGAACCCACTGATCCATGGCTCAGCTGCAGGCAGGATCTTGCCCTCATCAGGGCTGTATAGTGCAGAAGTCTGCAGACAGGCACATAGTAATCAGAGGACATCACAACCATGAATCAGCACTCTGCTCCTGCTAAAGAACCAAAGCAGGAGAATTGCAGGGCAATAAGGTCTCCCCTCAGCCTCCTCTTCTCCAGGCTGAACAATCCCAGCTCCCTCAGCCGCTCCTCAAAGCACTTGTGCTCCAGACCCTTCCCCAGCTTCGTTGCCCTTCTCTGGACACACTCCAGCACCTCCATGTCCTTCTTGTGGTGAGGGGCCCAAAAATGAACACAGCACTTGAGGTGTGACCTCACCAGTGCCGAGTACAGGGGCACGATCACTTCCCTGGTCCTGCTGATCACACTATTTCTGATACAAGCCAGGAGGCCGTTGGCCTTTTTGGCCACCTGGGCACACTGCTGGCTCATATTCAGTCGGCTGTTGACCATGGTGGACACCATGGCTCCCTGGTATTTCAGACATAGCTCCTGTGCCCTGGCTGCGCAAACTGCCATGCTATGCCCTGGCTTACGTGCCCTGTTTGCGCACCCTGTTTGCAGGCGCTCACTAAGGCTCCCTTTTTATGGGGGGGGGACACTGTCAGGGCTGGCTCCACCCACATATCATTAACGGCCCTGTGTTGATCTGCCCTCCCCAAGCGGTGTCTCGGCTTCTTCCTGACTCAGGAAAGCTTTGGGAAAGCCTGTTTTTCTGCGACTTCGTGCCTTTTTTCTGCGATTTCATTCTCGGGTTAGACGTACCTGCTCCAGAGCTGTTCTCTTCAGCAATGACAGCAGAAGATGCTGAAGGCGAGAAGGGTGATGAAGCTCTCCTTGCATTGGCAGCAGGTGGAGAAAAACCCATCAATAGCTGGTGGCTAAAAGAAGCAATTCTCTAGACAATTCTGGTGGCATCTGGAACCTAAGCTGATCTCCCAGCAGATTTTATACCCTCACCTCTGAGTAAGATAAAGGTGCTGATGAAGAGCGAAGCATCATGATTTCCTTATGCCCCCTTCAGCACTGGAAAGAGGACTGCCAAATGCTGCAACTTCTCTTTTCCTCTGGGAATGGGAAGAATCTTCTCCAACTACAAGACCTGGCTGCTCTCCCCACACACCTCACAGCCCCAGCGCTGCAGGGACCGTAGGCCAGGGGACT